>JBBMOC010000002.1:11300518-11408175 GCA_037975185.1 Centropyge bicolor
GTGGATGGATCCTAAAATAGTGGAAGAGATCCTGGAGCTTAAGCTCCACAACAGATATCCCAGAGGTTGTACCAGCAAAGAGCGCTGTGTCGTCAAAAGAAGAGCTGACACTTTCAGGATAAAGGGTTCGTATTGAAGCATGTGGACTGCAGACAACGTTATCTGCTTGGTGAAAGTCTGAGTAAATGTCTTGACATTTAAACCCCAGATGGACAACTGCTCTACATATGCAGACGACGGCAAGACAAAGCTGAGCAACTGGCCAAGGTTGTGTTGACCTCAGAAGAGGCTCTTTGAGGAATTTCGTTGTAGCCATTTTGGTGGGCACTGTGGAGTGGAGAAAACCCACAGTGCCCTCATTATGCGCTACTATTGGCCTGGCATGGAGAATGGCATCCGCAAGTGGGTGAGTTGATATCTTTTAAAGAATGTGAAATACAAATGTAGGTTCAAGAGTGGAGCACAGGAATGCAACATGTTTTGGAATTGTCTCTTTTTAGGTTGCTCAGTGTCCACAATGCCAGTGCAAGAGGGCGAGTATTAAGGAAAAACAACAGTACCATCCAACAGAGGTAAAGCACACAGTGACAAACCCTGTCAGTCTCAAATACATCATTAGTATCATTCTCATTTCTTCTTTTCCTCCTTTTCCTCTCTCAGGTATCAGAGCCTTTTGAACTAGTCGGGATGGACGTGGTGGCTGAGCTAACACAAACAGATGGTGGCAACCAGTACATGTGTGTAATGTGTAATGGTTGATTATTTCACCAAATGGGCAGAGGCGTACCCACTCAAGAGCAAAACAGCAGTTGAGGTGACAAATTGTATACTTGATTTCTTTTACAAATTTGGTGCACCTAAAAGACTGCTAACAGACCAGGGCACAGAGTTTTGTAACAAGGTACAGTAATGACACCTTATGAGTCCCCAGTATGTAACTACTGCTGTGCTGACAGTGCTTGTTTGTCCTACTGATTATTTACAGATAAATTATGGGTTATGTGAGCAGCTTTCAGCACAGCCTCTGCTCTCCGTACCATCCGCAGACCAATGGCCTTGTGGAGAAGCTCGATGGCACAATACAGAGGTACTTTGTTTTCAGTACTTGAACGAATCAGTGAACCTGTAATAGTTCACATGGAGCAGTGTTTGCTGTTCCTACCAGATTTCATTATACATATGTGTTATGACAGCGGTCGTATTGTGTTGTGTGTCACTGTCATATTCTGCACTCTGTTTTTATGCAGCAGGTATGCCTAGGGTGGCTGATTAGTGATGCGCCATTCCGCGCCCAGGATTGGCTGTTGCAGTGGCAGACCAACAACGGATTGGCTACCGGTTAGCCAATCGTGTTTAAAAGGAGGAAGAAGGACGCCGCCTGGGGGCGCATCCGGAGAGGCAGTGGGCGGTCCGTTCATTCATCGTCAGAGTCCAACCGGCATTGTCTAGCAAGCAAATGCTATTTGTCTCGTGTGTGGGTAGGAGTGAGCTGTTTTCTCATGTTTAAGTTAGTTAGGGAGGTTTTAGACCCTGTCTTTGTTTTATCACGTTGGTTTTGTGTTAGGGAAGGTTTTTACCGCTAGAATAGCTGGATTTTTGTTTGTTATTTTGGCCTGGGCTCACTCCGACGTTGAATGCACCACTGAGCTGTGCTCAGTCGCTTTTTGTTTCCACATTTTGTCCTATGGTAAATAAATTAATCATTTTCTGTTTGTTAACCTGGTCTGTAGTCTCTTGGACTCCGCGGTGAAGGGCGGACATTCATGCTACGGTCCGGTTCCACTTGGCTGGCCGTAACAATATGAACCAGGGGCGAGTGGTCATAATAAGCTATAAATGCAGTGCATGCCCAAGCCCTTCAATAAAATAATTGAAAATATTCATCTGTCAGTGTGTTCTATAATGCAATACCTTAGTTCTACTGTTTTGGTCTGACATTCCTGCCTTATTTATCCTGTTTTGTTTGCGAAAAGCTGGAAAGCTGACAGCTTGTTTCGCGCATGAGCACTGCGATATTGAGTAGCACCCGTGGTCGAGGCTGTGTTTACTGTACATGAGCATTTTGAATGGCAAAAAAGCTGTCAGTGAAGCAGCTTATCTGCCAACGTGCATGCTCATAACTTCACTAGCCAAGTCAAAATGAGTGAAATAAGTTCAATTCAGTCTTTGCGTTCAGTGCCGTTTTCCCGGAGAACTTTTGAAGAAAAGAAGGAAATTATTTCAAGTGGTCGACCTACTCCTAAAGTAGTCATCACAAAAATGGTAAAGAATTTTGTCCGTCACTTTCAAGCTAGCACATACGAAAAACATAAATGGCTAGCTGGCTGTCCACAGATTAGCAAACTGTTCTGTTGGCCATGCCTTTTTTCCACAGAACACACAGTCTGGACTACGACAGGTTATGATGATCTAAACAACCTTCACCCTGCTATGAGCAAGCATGAGCGCGCATCTCCGCACATACTTTGTGTGGTAAAACTGCAGACGTTTGGAAACACACGGATTGATCATCAGCTGAATGAGGGACTGCGACTAGCCACGGAGCAGCACAACGCGCGGGTAAAAAAGAACCGGGACGTGTTGAAGAGGCTTGTGGACATCGTTGTCTACCTTGGAGCACAGGAGCAGGCCTTTCGAGGGCACTCAGAAGGAGAAGGATCAGACAACCATGGTAACTACATTGAACTTGTCCATCTACTACGGAAATATGACGAGAGGCTTGCCCATCATTTGGAGTCATGTACTGTGTTCTCTGGCATGTCAAGCCACATTCAGAGATTATATCTCACCCATTCTGGCTTATTTGCACTGGCTCCCTGTCAAATCAAGAATTGAATTTAAAATTCGTTTGCTAACCTATGAAGCTCTTAATGGTCAAGCACCATCATATCTTCAAGAGCTCATTGTACCCTATTTTCCCAACAGAGCACTACGCTCCCAGAATGCAGGATTTCTATTGGTTCCCAGATTCTCCAAAAACAGATTTGGAGCCAGAGCCTTCAGTTATCAAGCTCCTCTCTTGTGGAATCAGATCCCAGTCTGGGTTCGGGAGGCAGACACCCTTTGCACATTTAAGAGTAGGCTTAAAACCTTCCTCTTTGACAAAGCTTATAGTTAGGGTTGGTCCAGGCGAGCCCTGAGCCATTCCTTAGTTATGCTGCTATAGGCTTAGACTGCTGGGGGACTTCCCACGATTTACTGAGGTTCACTCTCCTCTCTCTCTCCTCCACCTGCATCCATTCATAACCCATCAATGCATCGTACTAATCCAACTTCTTCCCTCTCTCCTAGTTTTGTGCTCTTGTCTCCTGTCGCTTTCCGCAGGTTCTTGTGTTACTGGATCCAGACCCATGTTTACAAGCCTCTGACTGACAACTGTGACAACTGTTGGGTCTCTATATGTTGTCGGGTTTCTCAACCTGCTCAGTATGTAAAGTGCCTTGAGATAACTGTTGTTGTGATTTGGCGCTATACAAATAAAATTGAATTGAATTGAATTGAATTCAGAATGATTTGATTGAAGCTGTGGCTAGTGTGGTGTTGAATGAGATAAAATCCGAAATCAAAGATGCAAGCTTTGTAGCTATACTACTTGATGAGACAACTGATGTGTCCAACTTCGTCAGTGCTGACAGAACAGCCGCGGCCCTCGCAGAGCATGTTTTTGCCGCTGTAGATAAAATGCAATGCGGTGACAAGCTTGTTGGTCAAACATATGACAGGGCCGCAGTGATGTCTGGCCACCTAAATGGCTTACAGGCCAAGGTGAGGGACCGATAACCGTCTTGCTTTTTCGTGCACTGTACTGCCCACATTCTTAACTTGGTGCTGTCACAAGCGTGCAGCACTATCAAAGACTGCAAGGTTTTTTTTTTTCAACTTTAAATGGCCTGGCATCATTTTTTGCTACCTCTGCAAAGCGCACCAAAGCTCTTGATGACATTGTGAAGAGGCGATTCCCCGAGCTGCCCCAACTAGGTGGAACTACACGTCTAGGTTAGTGAACACAGCAAAAGATAACCACGACACACTAATCAAACTGTTCAATGGCATCAGAAACAACCCGTTGGACTGCAACGAGAGGTCCATTCTTTCAGCAGGGGGCTTACTGCAATATTTAAAGGACCCCAAAGTCTTATTTCTCCTGCAGCTTTTTTCCGATGTTTTTTCTCACACAGATGTGCTTTTCAATATTCTGCAAATGAAAGGCTTTGATATTGGCTATTGTGTGAATCAAATGAAGAGAACAACAGAAGAGTTGCAAGGACAGAGAGGGGAATTTGAACATGTTTTTGCTCTGGTTCCAGAACCCGAGAACCCAGCAAAGAGGTGCAGAGGGGCAGATGACATGAAAACGGAATATAAAGAACTTTATTTCAAAGTGCTGGACAGGATTGATTCCCAAATGCAACAGTGTCTTTCATCTTTGGATAAGATGGCATTTCTTGGTCTCCTGGACTTCTCCAGATTCCATCAGTATGTATGTGTATGTGTATCTCAAATACACTTATGGGCATTTTTTTGATGATGTGCTTTTGCGCAGTGAGCTGAAAGTGTTGTATGTGTCTCCTGATCTGAAAAAGCGAAACGCCTTGGAATTAACCCGTTTCATGCGCTCAAATGGCCTGTGTGATGCCATGCCTCAACTCTTCAAACTGTGTGAACTGTTCCTCACTCTGCCATCCACCACTGCCTCAGTAGAAAGAACATTCTCTGGACTAAAACGGATCAAGACGTATCAGCGCAATGCCATGGGACAGCAGAGATTGTCTGGCCTTGCCATCATGTCTATTGAACAGAGGATGCTTCATAAGATCAAGTCGGATGAAAGCTTCTACGACACAGTCATCGCAGAGTTTACCAAGAAGGCCCGTAGGATGAAATTCATCTATAAATAAGGTAGGACATTTATTTATTATTGAGTGTGTTTTTATGTTACTGGCCTTGTCAATTACGTCACTGTATTTATTCATTAACCTATATTTTTGCTAGTTCAACTCATTTTTTATTGGAAATATGTTAGTGTCATCATTAATTAGGCCGGAATAATTTACTTTGCAGCAAATATATTTCAAAGGTTTTCAAAAATTTTACGCGTGCTGTCCGTGGTGCTGAAATCCCCTGGCGCTGCATTAATGTTTTTCCCTCTCCCTCGCTCCGCTCGAGTGCGGCTGATCCTGGCTTGAGCCCACTTCATGGGCTTGAGCCAGTTCCGAATACTGTAAATTCCAACATGTTGTTGGTAACTTTGCTGGCATGTGATTCTGTCATTTGGCTGACCACGGAGTTGGTTACATTACTGTGTGTGTGCATCAACCATATGTCAGTCCTGAATATTTCCTTTTTATTTAGCCTTTACCTATACCTGCACTGTAAATTCCAACACATTGTTGTTGGTAACATGGGGCAAGTGCGAGTGCGAGAGTGTCTATTAAAATCGCATTGATGTACTAGTTAGAAAACGGAGCCCCGGAGGTATACAGAGCCCCAGAGGCATCTTACTATAACATAGCGAGGGAACGCTTTATTTATCCCGGTCCCTCACTATAACATAGCGTGGAGGGAGCGCTTTATTAATGCGCACCCACACTATAGAAGGCGTGCCCTCGCCTTAATAAAATATTCTGCAACCTGACACCTCCGGGGCCCCGTAAAAAACATATGACGTGTTTTAATTAATAAATAAATAGCCAACAATTGGGCGCTGGCTGGACTTCACACTTCAGCATGACCACTGTAACAGGTCACCATTCGCCACTGATATGAACCCAAAGTCCTTTCTGCTTCCTCATGCCTGTATTTGAATTCTGCATTTTGAGGTCCCTGAACAAACTGGTGGCTGAACATCCACAAAAGTGGGACACCTTCCTACAGTCCACCATGTTTGGCCTCCGGACAAAGAAGCAATTGACCACTAAATATAGCCCCTATTTCCTCATGTTTGGGAGAGAAGCCAGATATCCTTCCGAAGTACCTGCACAGTAGGAAGTAAGACTGTCTGATGTTATCTTTTGTGGAAAACATATTGCCATCTATGTCCTATACTTCATAACTGTGATGTATGGCAGGTGACAGAAGACAAGGTCAGCAGCCTGCTACTGAGGGAGGAGGCATCTGAAGGCCTCCTGAATCAGGACAAAATCGTTCAGGCAGTCAGGGAAAACGTCAAACAAACCCAGGACAAGGTACGGAAGCGAAAGGCCCAAAGGGGTCAGGAGGACCACTTTCAAGTGGGGGACCTCGTCCTCCAAAGAAATGTCCAGCAGAAACGGGGTGGAAAACTGGAGACAGATCTGGTTGGACCGCTAAAAATCATCAAGCTGGAAGGGAAGCCTGCCTTTCTGTCTGCACTGAAGGGGAAAAAAAACATCCAATTGAACATTCACCATTTGACACATTATATCCAGCCAGAGGAGAGGATCCCTGCGAAACTAAAAGCTTTGGATCCTTCTTCTCTGGCTGGTACATCACAGCCCTCTCCACCACACACACAGAGCACCACATTGCCGCAAGAGCCATCCACATACCAGAAGGACCCAAGACATAATGCCAAAACTTGTAAGTAAACCTCCACAGTGAACATCCTAAATGATGAATTTCACAAATACCTAACATTCTTCTTTTACAGTAATCAAAGCTGTGTGGGCTGGAGGGTCCAAAGGGACACTGAGGGCCAAGATTGGGCCATACAAAATATTTTCCAAAAATTTGTTGGTCCTTGCCCCAGGAAAGGAGTTGGAGAGCGAAGTATGGTTTTAATTGTTTTCATATATAAATCAGTAGACTGTTAAATGGTTAGACAAACACTGAAGCCCAAAACACTTTTATTCTCATAGATAGTAAATGCTTACCTTACTATTGTGGGACGGCGAACGGGGGTAGGCATCATAGACTCCTATGCCATGACTGAAGTCTGGCAGGGCTCTACAAAGACCTTTAGAAGGGTGAGTATTATGTCTACTCTTCCCTATGTAGTGAGATTTCAGACATTGAGGTGTATGTGTGTATATATGTTTTCTTGTTGTTGTTAGGTGGATCTTTTAAAATATAATGTCACTGCTGGTACAGTCTGTGAGAAGGGGCACTGGACTCTAATCATAAAAAGTCTTAAATATTAACAATTGTACATGCAACAATGAGACCATCTGGTGTACGAAATTTTGGCTGTAATGACGGATTTCATTTTCATAGATCTTGTATGTAAAGGAAATGAGGCCAGTCTTTGTGGACCCATTTGGGGCCACAGCACATCAAATAAGGCATTGCAGAGATGTAGCCAGGTGAGTGGTGTGTAAGTGGTCAGTATCAGATTTACTGTAAACAGACGGGCTTAGACCGACTGATGTACTCATGCGCCATAAATAGTATTTAGGGGCAATAAAGCACATGAGATCATTTTCTTCCTTCCTTCCAACCATAAAAGTTACAAGTGAATAATTGAACAGAAGGAACAAACAAAGGAGATAACCAACAGGGTTACAGGAGACTAAACTAAACAAAAGTTGAAAACCAAAAGAGTCAGCCAAAAGGGCTGCTGGAGATCCTGACTACAAAAAGGACTGGCTAAGTGCAGCAGAGCAAACTAACAAAAGGCGAGCCTCAAACAATAAGATAAAACTGCCCGGGTTCAGAGGCTGGTCGGGACTAGCAGAGTTGAGCGATACTCAGAGTGCTGAAGCAGAGCAGATAATGGTTAGTGAGGAAATAGTGGCTGGAGAGTAACAAGTTCAAACAATCCTGAGAAACACTGACTGCTGAACAGTCTCTATATTCTGCCGATGAGTGGATGACCGAACCAGTCTTAAGTAGCAGGGAGTGGTGATTAGGTGCAGGTGGCTCAGCCTCCCACGCAGCTGTCTCCACTCCTGCAATCACAGACACAACCACACCCACACAGAAAGAAGGGGAGGAAGAGAGAGAGACAGGGTCTACCCCTAGTGACCTGCAGGGGCAGGAGCAGTGGTCCTGACAGCAGGGCGCTGGTCCGCAGTCAGTGTCTTGCTGTGGGGAGGTGGGCGTGCTCCACAGTGGACCATCCGAAGCAGCAGGAAACCACATCATGTGGCGTCTTTGTGTGCAAGGTATCAATGTGATTCTCTCTGGCCATTCATCATTTAAAAGCAAGTGTCTGCATAATTACACAGACCATAACCCCTTTAGCTTGCAGAGCACATCTTAGAACGGGGACCTGTGCAGTATCCTGTGGACCAGGAGGGTGTTGCCGGTCTCAGGCTAGAGATGGCAAAGACCTTCCTGGAGGATACATGTATGCAGTACTCTACCAGGAATACTTCAATGTGTCTATATTAGCATTTGACTACAATGACTGCCTATATTTTCACAGATGACCTATCCCAGCTCTGTCGGGCATGTGGAGAGGAAAGCTCAGGGGCTGAAATAGATGAATGGGTAAGATTACTTAGCCTTGGCTAGAAGACTCCTTGGATGGGTTACCTCAACATCACTGGGTGAACTCTCACAATCAAATGTGTAATTCACCTAACTTGCATGTTTCTGCACTTTCTGAGGAAACAGGTGCAACTGAAGGATCAAAAGACCACACTGACTCCATTCTCCAAGGACCGAAGCTAAGATTAAACCCTGGATCAGAAACACATTGTCACACAATTATACAATATTAACTATATCACATCTAAGGCTCAAACTCCTTCCTTGTACATCCTTGTCTGAATGAGTCCTGTAAACCAACTGTTTGACAATAATCTAAGATTCTCTTTTCTTCTTCTTTCCCTTTTAGATTGAGTGCACAACTTGCAGGTGGTGGTACCACACTGCCTGTGTGGACCATCCCCCTACGGAGATGAATTATTATTGCAATGCATGCATTAAATAAAGTCATACAGCATTAAACATTGTGTTGTCCAGGCAGTCACTGTAATGGTAACTCTTGCTACCTTGTAAGATGACAAAGAGCTTGCAGTCACATATTTAACTTCAATCTGCTCACTATTACCACATTTTACATGAATGTATGATTAGTTTTACAACAGGTCTGACATTGTGATTATGCTAACAATTAGATTTTGGGGTTTCTAAATGATGCAAGGTAGAAAACAGCTGGTATTTCTTGAATAGACTGTGATGTTCTCTTGTATATGCTTACATACACCACAATGTACTCCCATTTGTACATGCATGGTTTTATTATTGTGAAGGGTTTAGCAGACTCACAGGATTGGCACTGTCCACTCCCACAAAGTTGTGAAATGATAAGCAAACCTATACAGTAGAATGCAGAGTATTGCACCCATTAAAGATTTGGGTGTTTTACACATAACAATTATCCACCACCTGTCCCCATCTGCAGGTGAAGGCGTGTGCTGAATGACTGACGGTAGACACACATGTGGCATCACAAGTTAACCTGGCTGTGCTGCACTCGGCCGCAGCCAACGGCGATCTCCACAGCGTGTTAGAGCCGGACATAAACATGAACCCCAGTCTGCATGTGAGCACAAGCACATTAAAAACTACGAGGACACAAATGTAAAACAGACAACGGGAACATTTGGATTATTTATTGACATGTGCAGTGTTTTGAACAGGAATTGCTACAGTCACATACATTGCCTTTGCTTATAGTCCTCGGTAAATGAAGCAGAAACTAGATTCTAAAGAAGATATGAATGCACATTCACCGGTCAGTTCTGGAGATCTTAATGGTGGATTTTTCGACAAAAGCACCGCTTCAAACGCTTCAACATCACCAGTTGATCCAGGTGAGTCGATGATCAGAGCTGTGGGTCTGACTGACGCGAGGTAGGCAATACAGCCAGCATTTCTACCATATATCCAATGACTAACACATATGAAACCACAATCCACTCACATATGACATGTTTTCGGGCTATATTGTTGTTAGAGTTCACCGATGTGAGTCCTCTCTGTCTCTGTGTGATCCGGCACAAGGGAGTGTGATGTTTTATCTTTGTATTTATATATTTTCATGCTTTGCTGTGATTTTATTATTTGCTGTGCATTTGCATGTTTGATGACTTGTTGCCACTCACCTGCCGTTGCCATGACAACCTGCAATCATATGACTTTCTCCCCCCAATCACTGAGGCAGAATAATCAGCCTCACCTGTGTTGTGGCGGAAGATTAAGTACAATAGAGCCACCAAACGAGACGCCGGGAGGGCGAGCGGAAGGAGAGCGAGATTGAGACGTCGAGGACTGAGCTGCACCACGGGGGAGAAAGCAGACGAAAGGCGCACGCACCGGGGACCATGAGCATGCTGGGGCCGCAAGTGCTACGACGCGATCAACACGCAGAGGCAGGGTGAAATCCCTGCCTGCCGTGTAAGTACCAGAAAAGGAAGTAGTAGCACTTGTCGGGCACAAGCTAAGCCAATTACATTGGTTGGTTGTACAAGAACGAATACTGCCGCCTGTTGTTGTGTCCGCGTAGGGTTCCCAGCGTGCCGGAGGAGACGAGTGGAGAAGTGTCACTGAGCCGGACACACGTGTGTGACCTGGTGCGTGAGAGCGAGGGATCCACCGACCTGGATCCTAAGGACCAGCTGCCTGCACCCCCGACTGCACTTTAGCCCCCCGCTCAAGGACGGTGCTGTTTTTAGCCCTCGCCGAACATTTTAACTTTTATATTGCATGTTTTTAGCCCACTTGTTTTAGATAAATTAAATGGACTTTTAGTATAATTACTATTTCATTTGTGGGCATTTTTAACTGGTTTTAGTCGCATTTTATATTAAATCATTTTATTTTTAACCATCATGTCCTTGTCCTCCTTGGAAATTTGAAAGTGTGCTCCACCCGATCATTCTCCAAAAGTTACAATAGCATCTGGTTCATTCATTCCACCTTATCCATACCCCCCATTACATCTGTAGCAGACCGGGGCGGACACAGAGCAAACAGTGAGCATATGTAAATGCGTATGTGTGTGAGCGTATGTAAAGCAGCGGGATAGCTCCTCTTCGGTTTGGTCCAACTGCGGCACAGATTAATAATTAGCCTGGAGAGGAACGCAAGAAAGGAGAAGGAGGGAGGACGGACAATGACAACTCACCACGAGGATGCGCCACCCGACACACGGAGGCTTCCGGTAGAGCAGCCTGATCCCCACGGCAGCAGTTATCTATAAAACGCTGCACAGAGCGGACGGTGTAAGACACGCAGTAAGGCACACTAAGCAGGCAGGAGAACGGCGGTGCGCATACCGGTTACTTGAATGAAAGCGTGCGCCCATAGACTGTATAAAATATGGACGTAGTGTCTGTGACGTCACCCATAGGTTTCTGAAGAGCAAAAATGAAGCAAATCGTAGTGCGCAGCCATCTTGGTAGCCTACCTCCAGTTACTCCAAATAGGGACAAAGAGGTGGAGCGAGGGCGGAGCTGAGGTGGGTCGAATGAACGCTATTGGCTGAAAAAAGCCGCTAAAAAAAGCCGCTTTATTCGAAATAATCAAACTAGCTACGGCCAACCAGCTAGGTTAAATGCTAAATATCGTTGCTAGCCGGCTAACCCCACGACGATCTCTTTCCCAAACTCAGTGACTAGAATTAGCCGGGGTGACGCCCTTTAGACCGTCAGTGGCTAGTTGTCAATCAAAGTGGCGCCACTTAGATTGACAGCTATGAATTGTGCATAATGATGTATCCTGTATATTTTAAACGAACGCCTTATAAAAAAATTCGCCCCCCCAGAGTTGTCATGGAGTAGAAAGTCAGCTAAAGAGACTAGAGCCATGTTTTGAACCAGGCTGTAAATATGTTTTTTTTCTGTCGTAAAATCGGACATTTTAACATGGGGCTCAAAAGTAATTGACTCCCTTCTGCAGCCTGCTGTAGCGGTTATTCGAGGAACTGCAGCTTTTTTGCACTTCCGCATTGGCTTCATTTTTCAGCGCCGGAGGTTGCCGCTTGCGTGTGCCAACAGCGCTCCAGTGCGCACACAGCCACGCCACAGTGGTTCCTCCACACCTGCGCCAGCCAGCCGCGCCATGCCACGCCGTGGACAGATAGCCCCGGAAGGGATGCGCCACAACCGATATATAAAAGGTGTGTGGCCCCGCCCAGCAATCAGTGGGACAAACATAAATCACTGCGCTACACTGAGAGGGGCGGGGAACAGCGCACCTGCTACATATACATACAGCAACAATATAAGAAAGCATGCTAAATGTTAAACACCAGTTATGCTAGTAAGAAAGTTAGCGATCCAAAGTGAAATTGATAGGTATTGATAGACAGTAGCCAAATCATTTTACAACCGATTCTCTCTTGTCTTTATTACATGAATACTGCATTTTGTTTTATTAATTTATGTTTAGATTGTGCTTGTTTAAAATATTATCAACCCCTCCAAATTATTTGTTTTGCTGTTGCAACATTTCCATATTTTAATTCTTATCTGTTTGGCTCTGTTGCATTTCAATTACTGCATCTATACTATAATAAAACGAATGCTGTTTAAGCACAATGTTACTTTTCCAACTATTGATGAAGCTTAAGATGAACCAGGGTATTTACAACCTATGTCAGTCTGAGACAGCCCTTCCAAGTGTTCAACCATAGAAACAGCCATGTTGAAAAGTTAAATTAAAATATCCATTTGAATATCACAGAGCCTTCAGAGGACCACTCAATGTAAACCATAAGCTTTCAAGAGATCAGGAGATTTCCATCCAAGGGAAAGCCCATCATAAGCGATTGAAATAATTTAACAATGGAAAGTACTTTCCACTGGCATGAAGAGTTTGGAGCATCACTCAAAGCAAAGCAGATGTCAGTCGCTGTCCTTGGATGGAGGAGGATGTTTTAAAGAAAAAATACAAAATGCTTACACTGGAATATGTTATATAATTTGAACTGCTGCTCTCCTCCTATCCTTATCTTCATTGTATAGAAGGGTTTGGAGGTCCATGACAAATACTCATGAGAAAATGGAAAATGGCTGCTGTTGTCGTCCTGTTTCCAGAAAACAGAAACAAAACATAACTTCTTTCATTTATTTCAACATGACTGAGACTAGACTTTTCATCCTTCGACATAAATAAAAAAAATACAAGATTGAAATATGTTCAAAAAATAAATATAAATGAATTATGTAGTAGGCTGTAGGCTGCATTTTTGTGAATTGAATCCCCCATCTCATCCTTTTTCACTGTATGTGTTACATTAATGCAAAAGCTCACTGCGGAGTAAAGCAAAATCTAACTCTGAATATTAACATTAAAGTGTGAACGTTAAATGACACATGAGGTTTGTGTACTAGTATGTTACTGTTTTCGGTGTTGTGTTTGTGCACACGACTTGCACTCACATCACGAAGTCAACAAAATGCGCCTCAAACTTAACCTAAACCTTCAAGGGCTGGGAATCACTCCAGCCACAAAATCCCATCCTCATCAACTTTTAAAATTGATTTTCCCCTCTGCCTCCTTTTATTGTTTTTGTAGCAACATTTCAATTAGACATACGTGGACAGAAATAGACGGTGCTCAGAGCTCAAAGGAATTACATTCCTCCACGTGTGCTCAGACACAAAAGCTTCAAAGAGCTGTAGTTGCCAGCTTCCACGCAAACTAATGGATTTTTGTTTTTAGCTGACAAAGGAGCTGGCATGCATAAACTGGCACACACGGGCGTACAGATATGCTTACACACACAAAGCACAGAGGTACGCATACACACAAAAAGAAAGTCAGGGTTTACCAAATAAGGCACCTTTTTAGAAAGAAACAGCCATTCCCCATCCATCCATCACTTTTGTGCTGTGTGGGGCCGCAGCAGTCTAAGCAAGGTATCCAGACATTCTTCTGCCCAATCATTTTTTCCAGCTCCTCCTGAGGGACCCCAAGGCATCCCCAAGCCAGATGAGATATAGCACAATCTCTCCAGTGCGTTCTGGGTCTACCCCTACCAGGTGAATGTGCCTGGAAATACTCGAAAGGAAGACACCTAGGAGGATCCTTTCAATGCAAAGAAGCAGCGGCTCTACTCTGAGCTCTCTGAGCTCCTTGCCCTCTCTCTCTCCATCTCTCAGGGTGAGTCCAGCCACTCTACGGATTAAACTCATTTTGCACCCTTGTATCCACGAGCACTACCCAAAGCTCATGACCAGAGGTGAGGGTTGGTTTGTACGACTCAGCTCCATCTTCACCATAAAGGTCCACTTTACTAATGAAGCCAGTCTGCCATCAAACTCACGCTCCATTTAACCCAAACTTGAAGGTGCTAACTCTCATTCTGACCACTTTGTTTTTTACATTAAAATCCTATAAAATTTACACAAAAGTACATTTAGAATTACACAGGATTTATGTAGAATCTCTTGAACATGGTGTAATGACCAAAATGGTATCCTAAAGCATTATTAGTGCCTTTGGGTAATGTGTAAAGATCCATTTTGTGGAATGATATAAAACTTTTTAATGAAAGTGCTTTTTCACTGATGCAAGTTTGAAGACACACAGGAACAAATGTCAATGGTCTGACTCAAACAGAGGCTGATCATAGCCGTAGGTTGAAAACAGGCACGTCCATCTCAGGAAACAATACTACTGAATACATTTATGACAGCTATCTTATTGTTGCTCCAAGTCTCAAGCTTGCTTGGTGTATATTTCTTTACTTTGTCAAGTTGAGAATTTAGGACTCACAAAAAACAGCATTTATGAAAAAAAAAAAAAAAAAGAAAGAAAGAAAGAAATGCATAATTTAAGACTTGTGTTTCACAAAGTGTGTATTCATCTAATTTTTTCAGAACCTCGGTATTTCTTTGCTCTAAAAATAAGGTTGCTCTGAGGTAAGGTTTCTTACAGCTTCTTACTGTAATGAAAGCATTGCCCAACTACAGTCAAATAGAACTAAAATGCCACATTAAGAGAAGCTAGTTGCTTTGCATGAATTTTGTGGAAATACCTGCAGAACATGTATGGATATAAAACAGGGATGATTACCTAGGGGCTGAAAAACAGCTGACGCTTTTGAAAATGAATTACAGGCCATGTCATCTGAGAACATCTTTAAATCTTAAAGTTCCACTATCAATATTTTATATTAACATAGGAATATGTCTCATGTGAAAGGTGTCAGGATTATCACTCCATTATGTACTTCCTCTCAGCTTTACAGGCCAATGAAGTGTCTTTTCAGCGCTTTTTTTGTGTTCGAGGGCAATGTTACTGCTTTGGTGTCACATTCATCTGGTGGACATGGTTCAGAATTGCTGCTGATGCTAATGCTCTGTGTTTGCTGGATGTATAAATGTTTCCAAACATGTTCACTGTATAAACTGTATGAGGTGATAATGTATCAGTGTGGTGTTTACAGATTGTTGTGCTGGTCCAGCGCAGTGAATTTGATGCGGGCAGCAACTGGAAGCCAGTAGAGCGATCTGAACAGCGGTGTGACTTTTGCTGTTTTTGGCTGGTTGAAAACCAGACATGCTGCTGCATTCTGGATCATCTGCAGAGGTTTGAATGTGCATGCGGGGAGGCCTGCCAGTAAGGAGCTGCAATAGTCAATACATGATATTACTAGAAGGGTCTGGTCTTCCCTATGTTGTACAGAGCGAATCGACATGATCAAGCAACAGTGGCCACATGAGCCTTGAAGGTTAGTTGGTCATCAATCATGACACCCAAGTTTCTGGCAGACTTTGTGGGTTTGAGTTGGGCTGATTCAAGCTGGATGTTGATTTCTTGTTGCATAGAGGGACTGGCTGGGATGATAAGGAGCTCAGTCTTGGAGAGGTTGAGTTGAAGGTGGCATTTTTTTCATCCATGCCAAGATGTCCGCAAGGCATCATGATATCCTAGAAGGGACCGTGTGGTCGTTTGGGGGGAAAGACAGGAAAAGCTGGGTATCATCAGCATAGCAATGGTATGAGAAACCATGGGAGTGGATTATGGCACAAAGTAAGGTTGGGTATATTGAGAAGAGGTGGGGACCAAGCACTGACCTTTGAGGAACCCCTGTAGATAGGCTGTATGGTTCAGACATTTCCCCCCTTCAAGACACTCTGAAATATCTCCCTGAGAGGTAGGACATGAACCAGCGGAGGGCAGATCATGAGATGCCAAGTTCAGTGAGTGTGGAGAGGAGGATTTGGTGGTTAACCGTGTCAAAGGCAGCTGACAGATCTAACCGCAAGAGAGCTGAAGACTGTCCAGCAGCTTGAGAAGAACGCAGTGATTCTCTTACAGATAGGAGTGCGGTCTCGGTAGAGTGACCCCGTTTGAAACCAGACTGATTCGGGTCATTCAGTTTCTTGTTGGAGAGGAAAGCAGAGACTTGGTTGAAGACAGTTCGCTCAAGTACCTTAGACAGGAAGGGCAGGAGTGAAACTGGTCTGTAGTTTTCAACCTGGGCTGAGTCGAGTGTAGATTTTTTGAGTAGTGGAGTGACTCGAGCTTGCTTAAGTGCAGCGGGGAACACACCCGGAGCAAGTGAGGAGTTGATGATGTGTGTTACTGCAGGGTTAAGTGATGGGGAGATAGTTTGTAAGAGGTTGGATGGTATCAGGTCCAGTGGACAGGTAGTGGGACGAGAGTCCAACAGTTTGGCGACTTCCACCTCAGTCAGAGGGGAGAATGAGGAGAGTGTGACCCTATTAGCTGGTAGGTGCACACTGAGTTGATCAGGCTCACAGAACTGGTTACTGATTGCAGAGACTTTGTCTGTGAAAAATCTGGCAAAAATGTCTGCAATGATCAGAGTAGTGGGCGAAGGAGCGAGTTAAAAGCAGTGGATATTTTCCGAGCCTCTGATGTGCCACATATTTTGTTCTGATAGTACTTGGTCTTGGCAGTTTTTAAGCTTTGATAGAGACTTTGATAATCAAGGTCAGCGGGCTCTCTGGATTTACACCATTTTCACCCTTTGCTTTCTGGTGACCTCAGTTAGCCATGGACTGGGGGGGGAGTCACGAGCAGGTTTGGATGTTAGAGGGCAGAGATTGTTCAGAGGAGGCAAGTGGGGAACAAGAGTGTCTGTAGCCGCGTCGACGGGGGTGCAGAGAATTCGTTATGAGGAGGCAGGGAAGCCAGGACCTCATTAGAGAGCTGGGTCGGTATGATGGACTGAAGATTGCGGCGAAATGAGACCATTTGCAGAAGAACAGGAGAGTCTTCTGGTAGGGCAACAGTGAATTGAATGCAGTAGTGGTCTGACAGATGAAGTGGAGTGACATTCAGAATTGTTGTGGAGCAGTTGGGACAGAAAATCAAGTCAGGCATGTTTCCTGCTTTGTGTGTGGGAGGGGTGGAGACCTGCTTGAAAGTCAGTTGCTTGGGCTTTGTTTGTGTGAATGTTCATATCTCCTATAATGACAAGCGGTGTGTCGTAGACCTGAATGGCAGAGAGTAACATGCAACAAGTAAAATTTAACTTAATCGGTGCAGTAACACTGATTGCATGGTACTCAAATGAGGAGTTGTTTGACAGAGAGAGCATGGTGAACTTCCATTTTTTGGAAGTGGGGACACCTGTACCACCTCCCCGTCCAACAGGACGGGGTATGTGGGAGAAAATGGAGTCAGCAGAGAGTGCAGCTGGTGTGGCAGTGTTTTCTGGACAGATCCAGGTTTCAGTCAGGGCTAGGACCTAAATATATGAAGAATTAACCAGTGTTTGGATAATTCTGTTTTGTTTACAGCCTACTGGTAAATCCATAGACCAAGGTTGAAGGAGGCACCAGAAGCAGAGGCTTTTGTGAGGCAGCATAGGTTTGCAGGGTTGCATTTTCTGTAGCATATGCGTTTTTTTCAAAAGCCTTGGACAACAGGGATGGTATTGTAGCACATGGTGTGTGAGGGAGGCTACATGGAGAGTAGGAAAAGACTGGGCAGTCTGTGTCCTTGCTCAGTGGACTCGCGCAGGTAGACTCACAGGTCTTTACCCAATTCGGTCTTAACACAATGAGGGCTGACATGAGGCTGACGCTACAGAGTAGCATGTGTGTTTAAATTACAGGAAATGTTACAGCTGAACCCGCCCCTTTCAGATTTTCAGCTGGGTATCAATAAGGGAATGACCCACCTATTGAGACTAAGAGAGTGAAACCAGCAAGTGCTCTGTACCAACAAAGTCTGACAACTACCTGACAACAAGTCTTAAGCAAACTCAAAACCAAAGTTTCAAAAACACTTACGAACTAACTGCTATCTCCTATGTTCTAAATCTCAGCTTGCTCTCTCTGTAATGCAAAGTCACATGTAATTTCAAACAAGCTCAGCATTCTCATTTAGTTGAATCGCTCTTTGATAAAAGCGAGGCAGAGGTACCCGCATGGTCATGTGTCATCAGACTGCATCTGTGTGAGCTCTGGCTAGAGGTGTTCAGAAGTCCATTATTGGGAAAAGCAGAGGAGGATATGCAATCTCTTCAGAGAGATGCAAATACATGGGCATGTTTTCTTATTCATCAAGTGACATTTTTGTTTGAAAAATTGCGTCTCAAAGGAAAGGAAATGTTCATGAAGGCCTTCTCTCTGTGTCAGGTGCTTGTTAGTCAGTTAGTAAAAAGTCAAATGTGGAGGTTCATCTGTGACACCTTTGTCTTCTCCCCCTGCAGACTGATGTTGACTACATTTAAACGCCCAGTAATCAGTTTAAGCAAAGTGAGCTGTGTCAGCCAGGCAGGGTCGGCCAGCTCTCCCTGCGGCTCTCCTTTCACTGAAACCTCTCTATCTCTGCTCTCAGAGCTGATAAAATACACCTGCATTTTCTGCCCCCAGGTTCAGGAAGAGCTTGCAGAAGTGTCTCTGATTGAGTCCTTTCACACAAATACACTTTAGTATCTTAATGACAGTGGTTGTGATATATGCATTATCAGGGCCTGTTGATGAATAATGCAGCCGTTGAGGGTTTTTGGTTTGGACCAACTAAGTTGGAAACAGAAACGGATAGGTGAAAAATGTCTTTCATGAAAATGACACTGGCAAAAACTAGTTGAATGTGGTAAATGGAAGATGAGATGAGCAAAAAGAAAAAGAAACATGAGGCACAATCTTTTCTAAGGAAAAGTCATGAGAGGAATCACA
Organism: Centropyge bicolor; assembly: GCA_037975185.1. Lineage (NCBI taxonomy): Eukaryota > Metazoa > Chordata > Actinopteri > Pomacanthidae > Centropyge > Centropyge bicolor. Next base: position 11,319,553 of record JBBMOC010000002.1, read on the forward strand.
GAGAAAAACTCAAAGCACTTGACTCTGTCATGTGAGAAGAAATAATCTGGTGCAGGAGTGGAGTCAGGGTTTATGTAGGAAGTGGGTTAATGACAATTGGGAGCAGGTGTGCCTCCTCAGCCAGGACTCAGACGGGGAGGTGAGAGTCACCTCAGCCACGCCTCCAGCCACAGACACTGAAAAAGAAAGATGGAGGAAAAACACAAACAACAAAAACCCAACACAAAAACCTAAACCATAACAGCAGCAGGGTTTAATAAAATTGGCCCCTAGCTTGCTTACCTTCCTGCAAATTGGCATGATATCCCTGTTTTTTTCTTTTCATTTCAGCTTCTCTCATGAAGCTGAAAACTTGCTCTTAATGACAACTGACAATTAAAAAGAAAAAAAAAAATCACTTTTCCTTTCAAACCCTTTTTGACAATGATGGTTAAAAAAAATCTATTTCACTGCCTTTGTTTCCAATTTCCTTTCTATCATCTAACGGTTTTGTTCATGTCACAGTCTTCAGGAGGATAAATACTCCTTAAGTATTAGTCGTCTTAAAGCAAAGAGAATCACAGAACTGTTTTTGAGGAACGTCTTCTTGAAATCATTTTGCAATGCTCTGCCACTGTGGAGCTAACTTGGCTCTCTTTATTCACTCGACTAAATAGACCTTTGACAAAACTTGCAGAATATTGAGCTGAAAGGATTGTGTGCCAGGAGTTTCTGTCAAACAATTATTGTAAAATTTTTATTTCCAAGGCCAGTAATGAGCCTTGAAGCTCAACTGAGTGGGTTTCATCGGCTCATCTCCTGTTTTTTCACCTATTAAAATTCCTTTTGCATATATGCTATTGTGATGCTGAAACCTAGAATTATCACAACAGAGGTCATATAAAATAGTTATTTAGCTGTTAAAATGCTAGTTAAAACATCATTGACACCGTTGCATGCAAGTGATTCTGAGCTGAAGACTGTAGAAAAAATCTGATCTTATGTGAACAAATCTGGCAGACCCTGAATCCCCTGGTGTATGAGCAGGAGTTTGGCAAGTCAGGCAGTCGAGGAGGCAGTGAGTATGTTAGATAGCTGGCATCAGCAGCAGACTCAAGTGGAGCTGGGTTTGTAGAATTGAATGGTCTAAGCAGCGAGCTCATCCATCTAGCCCAGAGGGGAAGACATGCATTAGTCAGTGACCACCTTCACTGCTTACAGCAATCCTAACTTAGTCACACACCACTGATTGACTTTTTAACACTATGTAGGGCTGCAAGTCTTCCATTTGTGTGGCTGACAGGCAGTCTGGTAAAATAAAAAAGCCAAGCAGGTGTGAGAGAAGAAGAGTTGTTGTCATGTCAGACTTTAGCGTACAAGCATATGGCTGTTTCCTGGAGGCAGTACCAGTGCAGACCCTGGATGAATCAAACTTGCAAATGTTATCAGTCTGTTTAATTATTATTTATATTTAATTATTAATTTTTACTGTCACTACCTATCAGAGGCTTCATATTTAGCATGAAGACATGAGAGTGGTAACAATGCTTTCATCTTACTTTTGTCATTAAAGGAAATAAGTGTATTTCCCAAATTTTAGCAAAACTATTCCTTTAACTCATCAGCTCCCTCTTGTGCTGCCATGCCTGCTGGTACACTGCTCACCTGAAAGCTATGCTGACACTTGCTGCTCCAGCTGATGTTCACATACACTGTTAACAAGCACAAGCTGACTTTACTTACAAAATTTTAGGTGACAGACTTTCTTAAAAATGTATTTTGAATTTAAATAAATATAGTATCAATAACTGAGAAACAAATTTGCTGAGTGGAGTTAACTTGAATGGTAATAGATGTGAAATAAGAATCTAAGTTCAGTACATTAAAGAGCTGAATTATTTGTACCTAAAGCATTAAAGTCAATGTTTAGCCCGACTATTTAACTGAGCATTTTAAGTTACAATGACTTGATTTAGCTGACTTAAATGTCCTGCTGTCTATGCCAGCCACATATTAAATATGAGCCCATTTAAACTTTCAATTTCTCTGTGAACTCTATTTGTGTCTTTACATAATTATATCATCCCTGTTAATTCCCTAGCACGTGATATAATCAGTTCCTTACATGAGCGCCACAATTTTATTAGACCCAGGATCCATATGCATAAATGCTCCTTGTGCTTGTGCAACACCATGAACGGTCAGAAAACACTGCCCACTCACCAACATTGTCTCAACACTATACTTTAACAGTGCAAGTCACACTGTCATACACACACACACACCCAGCCACAAACCCCTTTTTTAATCACTAGATTTATGCATGAAAATATATAAAATCTCAGCATCAAACGTTGAAATGTCAAAACATTCACTCCCCATTTGTTGTTGTTTATTGTGAAAGGTAACTTAGTGTCACATAGGCAACAAAATTACAAACAGAGCGAAGAAAATATCTGTTCATAATTCAGTGCAACAACATAAACACGAAAACACTGTTACATTGGCAACCTTTTAACTAATCATTTTAAAAGACACTGACATATAATCACTTTTTAATTTGATATGGGGAACTTAGCAAGCAGTTGTTTAATTACATATCCAGTAGATAAGGAGCAACATGATCATTTATTTGCTGCCGTGTCTTTGTCCACTCGATGCCTGTAAGTCCAATATCACTCTCTTACAAAACTTTTTCTCTCTCTACCATCCTCTGAGAAAAATATCTGCCTCTATAGCTGCATCATTTTCACATTGACATTTGATACATTATTACTATAAACATATCAATTATAGGTGATTCATCTACAGTTTACAGTAGCTAAATCAAGTTCAAGTGAGCAACTTAGAAAATGACTTTTACAAACATGCCCTTGCGTGACTCTTGCTCCTTCTCTTTGGTCATCTCTTAACTTTACCACCTATCTTTGTCCTTCCCCTCTGCCTAAAACTTTCCCATCTCCCTCTGCTCCCAGCTCTCTGTCACTTGGCACACAGGGATAACAGGTTTGTCTGTGGTGCTAAAGTACGTGAGTGAAAGTGGGACCTCTTGCCAAATTCTCAGTGGAGCATTGTCATTCTTGTCTCTTCTGCCTGCATCACACACTCTTACTCTTGCTCCCTCTTGCTCTCTCTCTGACACACACACACACACACTAATAAAAAAATCGCTTCCTGGCCCTTCTTTCTCCCCAAAAGTCAAATTTGTTGTTTCACACTTCAAGGTCGCCTGTTACTCCAAAATATTTCTGCTTCAGCGCCGTTTGTTTCACATTAATAGAACACCGTCTGCCTCGCTCGCTCTCCCTGATGCCTTCTGCATATTTTCCCACTCTCTCCCATTTTTACATGAAAAACATCCTTGTTTCTGTTTGTCTTATTGATGATGATGACACAGTTCATGTTTCTGAACTATCATCCTAAGAGAACCATGTATCCTTAAAATGAAGTTGAAAACAGTTCCATGACCATAAGGCCATCACGGATCAGACGTGATCATTCAAACTGCGAGATCACCAGTTTTTCCACTTAGCTCCCAGATTCCTCTATGTTTCTCCCCTCTGGCTGTTATGGACAGTATTTCACCCACTCTTCCTCTTTCAAAGCTCAAGGTTGGCCATTACTCAGAGATATTACTGCTATTCAACAGTTAGCCTCCTCTCAGTAGATTTGTTTTCATCTGAAATTTGAATCAGTGCCCTTATGAGTGTTAAAAGGAATAGGGGGCAGATTCAAACTAATGTGCTCCCACACAGTAACAAATGACTTGAAGTGGTGAAGGACTTCCCGGTGCCAAAGCGATTCCAGCACTCATATATCAAAGGTGGACAGCTGGCTTTAATTGAAGACCAATTCTTTTCAGAGAAGAGGAGGTGGAACGTGAATAGCAATGGAGAGAAAGCTGCAGGGTTCAGGCCAGCAGACTAATGTCTTTTTGATGTGTTTATGGTGCTGTTTATGTGTGGAACACTGAAGCCAAAAAGATAAAGAAAATATGTTTAGAGAAATAAATGAGGGTTATTTTTTTCTTTTAAAACCAAGAATGTTGTGGAAGGTGAACCCAAATACACAGTAACTCTGAGACATTTTTCAAGATTGTCTGACTATGAGGCCTTTTACGGAAGCAAGTAAACATGAATATTTTATCCATCTTTTCAAACACTAAAGAATAAAAGGAATGTATCAAATAATGTTGTGGTGTTAAGGATGGTGTGAAAATAAGGCAACAGTAATTTAATTCACCTTTTTTGCAGCAAATAACAAAGGTCTATCTATCTACATGTCTGTTTGTGTCTGTGTGTGCGTGTGTATTAGGGTCCACTAGTCTGAGACCACATGAGTAAAATGGAGGAACTAAATCAATGAAGCATATACCCAATCTACATTAAACATACCACACAGCAACGAAAGCCCACACACATGTAAGCAACTGTGTAAGAAACAAGTGCTACCATATGCATGTGTGTAGGTCAGGTTCTAACCCCTGACAAATGGATTATTCTAATCCCATTTGTTCCACGACAGTTTAGGTTCTAGGACGGCATTTCTGCACATGGGTGGCATGAGAAAAAAAATCCAGTACACATTGAGCAGCTACAAAATTTATAGATAATATATTTAAAAAAAAAATCAATCATGTCAAACTCCTCACTGATAACATGACCAGAAATCTAACCTCTTATCAGCAGCTGTCTGACAGCACTGAGCCACATGTTTCACTTCAGCTCTATCTGTCTGTCTATCTATAGTAGTGAGTGTTTGTTTGTTTGTGTGTGTGTGTGTGTGTGTGTATTAATCTGAGACCACATCATTGAAAATCTGGGGAAAGGAAATTGTTAGTTATGACATGTAAAATGTAAGATCTCAGAAGAAATATTTAAGATTCTTTCTATATCAGCAATCAAATTTAAATGTATTGCACTGATCAACGTGAGTCTGCTGAATGAAAGGAACCATCCATGGAAGATGACAGATGATGATTTGATCTGATCAGAAGCTGTTTCAAATAACTGAACTAGCAGCCAGTGTTAAATAAATATGGCAGTGCCTCAGGTTTTGAAAGTGTCAGAAGTGAAATTGTTATTCTAAGCAAAGAGGGGGCTACATTAAAAGTTTCTAAGGGAGCAGTGCATGGAACTCTGTAACGCTTTGCAGAAACTGGATCAGTTATACCCCAAGCACGATCAGACAGACCAAAAGTTACCACACTATCAGAAGATCAATACATCAACCTTAGTTCCCTGAGAGATAGACAAGCAATTTCATCACAGATAAAGAACTTGCTAAATAAAGAAAACAAGACTCCAATCAACAAAAGTCCTGTCAAGAGAAAGCTGTCTTGTAGTGATCGCAGAGGATGAAGAGCAGTTTCTAAACCTCTCCTCAGAAGGGGAAACAAGGCCAAACACTTGGTGTGAGCCAAGAAATATCAGGATTTACATCAGAACTGCCAAGAGGTTGAAAGTTCTGACAAGCTACGGAGGTTTTGTTTTTCAACAGTATTCATTTGATTTTTTCTTCACCAACATCAAACTGGATGCCCTCACTTGAACCCCAGGAATCGACCTTAAGCCTGCCTCTACCGTGATCTGGACCATTGAGAGTGAGGTCAGACGAGCTTTGGGAGGGGCAAAGATTCCTGATTGGTAGTCCAGAAAACACCTTTTCATCCCGACTACAATGTGGTCACCTCCAAGCTGGGCTGCCATCTGACGGTAGGCCTCAGACAGTGTCTCTGTTGGACTACAACACCAGTCGCAGAACAAACTGCAGCTTTAGACAGTGATTCAGAGGTGTGGGACCAGGCCACAAAGTTAGTCAGCCTGATTAAAACTACAAGGATGTAATACCATATGAAAATATCTCCACTGTGGGACAATAAAGGTATATCTTAGCTATATTCTTCTTGTCTATGGACAATAGCTTATACTCATGGTCTGAAATCTGTCTCAGCATATTTCCGTCTGTAATACTACTGATGCTCATATTTCGTCTCAATCAGCAGAACTTTGAGAAAGTCAAATTGCATTTAATCAAAGAAAAAGCTGGAGGCGTCGGTTCATATCCACGAGGGTCACTCAGTTACAATGAGCTGGAGTGAAATGCAGATGTGTGCTGATGTGTTCAGTTCAGCTCCTGCTGTGATGGCCTGTGGGGCGCTGCTGTGTTCTCATCACCAACATCCAGCTACAGCAGCGATTTTTGGCCTCGCTTTTGTACTTTTTGTAATTAATTAGCAAGCAGTGCTTTGGGACCTGGGCATTTTTTTTCCCTACCAGAGACAGGTGTATTTATATAAGCAGGTAATGAAATGAAAAACTGTGTTCCTATGGGATTTTCCATTGTCAGTGTAGACAAGCTCACTGTGACATGTTTCCCAAGCACAACAACTGAAATGGAGCAGAGGGAGAAAAAAAACTTTCAATTGAAATATCTTGTTAAAAGAGGTTATTCCACAAGCAAGAAATAAAAATGATGGGTCAGTTTTACCTATAATATACAGTAGTGCTACGACTAACAATAATCTGTTGATCTGTTGATTATATTACTTGAAAATAAATAAAAATCCATGAATTGTTTTGTCAATAAATTGTCAGAAAATAGTGAAAACGCACATCATAATTTCCCAAATCCCACAATGTCAACTGTCAAAGAAACATCATTTAATATAAAATAGAGAAAAAGGAGAAAATGTCTACATTAGAGAGGCTGAACCAGAGCATGTTTAGCATGTTTGCCTGATAAATTACTTAAACTATTGATTTTGAAACCTGCTGGCAAGCAATATTCGGTCACTTAAATAATGAATAAATTGAAGAAACTTGTACACAGATCAGGTACAACTTTCTTTCAACTACAAAAAACAAAACAAAACAAAAACTACATGCCCACATATTCTGACATGGCACATTCATGACAATGGTAATAACTGTTTTAATTATATAGCACATTTCATTACAATTAAATTTAATGTGCTTTACATTGATAGACAACATATAAAATTCTAGTCATAAATATGTCAAACATAGGTAATATAAACAACATAATTATAGGAATATGCATGAACAGGAATATGAATATGAACATGAGTAAATTGGAGGAGCTGAATCAATGAAGCATATACCCAACCTGCATTAAACATACCACACAGCAACGAAAGCCCACACACATGTAAGCAACTGCGTAAGAAACAAGTGCTACCATATGCATGTGTGTAGGTCAGGTTCTAACCCTGACAAATGGATTATTCTAATCCCATTTGTTCCACAACAGTTTAGGTTCCAGCACAGCATTTCTGCACATGGGTAGAACAGGAACAATTTCCAGTACAGATTAAGCAGCTACATCTATAAGTTTAGATAATCATTCAAAAAAAAAAAAAATCAATCATGTCAAACTCCTCACTGATAAGCATGACCAGAAATCTAACCTCTTATCCAGCAGCTGTCTGACAGCACTGAGCCACATGTTACACTTCAGACAGCGGAGCAGCTGCGGCTGACTTCCACCTCTTTTCATGGCTTGTTTGAGCAGGAAAAATACCTATCATCATTACAATGTGGTGAGTCAGTGATAACTAATGATATGCAGGTGGGAAAAAGTCTAACGTTTAATGTGGCAGCTGTTAAATGAAGCAATGCTCAGCAGTATAGATGGAAATCTTTCTCTTTATGTGTGATTAAATAGTTTTCTTTTTCCTCTCACTTTACCACAGCCCAAAATGCCCTCCCCCGACTCCAAAAAAAAAGTTTAAAAAAAGTGTAATAAATATTAGTTTAAAAATTGTTATGCTATAACAGACAACCAGTCATCTGTGTCCAAAATAATCATTTGCAAATGTAATAATAATCACCACTCAACAAATTGCCCTCAGTTTTATTGTGTGTAATATATAATTTATGTAGACAGCAAAGGTTTTCATGTAATACATACTCATATAGTACACTGTATAGTTCTACCTGCCTATGACAAATAGCATTATGGTGGCGTTTTTTTATTTAAAGTGCAAGTATTTTTATATGTTTATTCACAGTGAGTGTCATCATGTGGAAGAGGAAGAGTAGCAGTGGTATTCATCAGGCAGCCTCAGAGAAGAAGCAAAGTAATTTTAGAGCACTGAGAATTGGAGGACCAGAAAGATGATAAAAGTATATAGTAGTACAAGTATACAAAATTTCAAAAACAGTGGTATAGTTGTACTCGTACAAATGAGTCTATGTTTCTTGATACAATAAGCATTGCTGTTAAATCCGAAATAGGAATCCATTACTAGACCTCATGACAAGAAACACTGATAATATTGCTTTCATGTTTGCTGTGGTGAGAGGAGAGAGAGAACATAGAGGGAAAAAGAGAGAGCACGAGGATGCTGACACAAAGGTGATTCAGAAAAGGAGCAAATGTTGATGATCAGGACTGAATAATGACATTGCAACAGTATAGTCAATACAGACAGATTTTGATTCTGATTCAGACAGCGGTTACATAAGATGGATGGATGGATGGATGGATGGTGGGTGGATGGAGGAAATGGGTTTTGAAATTTTGAATTTTTCCGAGTCACGGGAGGTACCCCCCACAGATTTGGTTGACTGTTGACTCCATCACTATTGCATTGCATCCCACTACCCAGAAGTGTAGAGTGCCAGTAGCACTCCGCATCACTGAGCATCAGAGTCGAGAAGCCGTGCATTTGCTGAACACGTAGAGCCCTGGTCTCTCAAGCAGATTATCATGCAACAACAGGTTTGACAATAGGCTCCACAAAAAGCTTGCTGTTCCGCTCAGTCAGTCTCTGGATGGGAAAATTGTCACTGTGTTCTTAGTTAGTAGTCGGTAGGACTTTGTACTCAAAGACAGCAAACAAAAGAGTTGGTCTCTCTCTATTCTGATGCCTCTCTGAATAACCCCACTGAATGGCTGTCATGTCATTGATGTATTTTTACTGCACGATATTCAAGTCATCATCAAGCTTTAATTATGATGATGATAACACTCGGATGGGAGCCCAACAGATGAACCGAGCTGTGACTGGAATCCAAACATGATTTATTAAGGACATTGAAACACACTTTATATTAAGTTGTCTCTTTCTCATCAGATGTGTGTGTGTGTGTGTGTGTGTATGAGTATGTGTGTGAGGGAGTGTGAAAATATATGAGCTCTATAAAAAGCAGAGGGCATATTTAGTCTGCATATGTACAGTAATATTTGTTTGTTATGTTATGTGTGTCTGCCTCTGCACATCTTGAAATTCACTGGTGTTTTTGCATGTATGTTGCATAGAGTGTGTGTAGGTGGAAGGTGGGTGTACGTGGACATCCGTAAAGGGATTTACCTACCGTGTGTGTATGTATCATTAGTGTGGATGTAAACCTGCATAAGTGCATGGTTGATAGGATTCATTAGTGCTCTATGCGGTGTGTTCTAAATGTAGCCCTCCCGTGTCTATGTGTGTGTGTGTGTATGTGTGTGTGTGTGGGCATCTGCTATCTTTATGGCCACCATTCTTGAGTGAGTGTGAATGCATGTGTACCTTTTTGGGTTTTTTTTTTTTTTCATGTGTGTGTATCCATGTGCTTACTGTGTGTGAGTGTGTGTGTGTGTGTGTGTGTGTGTGTGTGTGTGTGTTAATCATTTTTAATTGGGTCTTTGTGTGTGTGTGTGTGTGTGTGCTTATGTCTATACTGTATATATAGTAGTCACTGTTAATAGGGTCCCAATGGATGATCTACAGGAATAAATAGCCAACACCGAGAGCTGAGAGGAAAACCTGAGGAGGAACCTAAAGCATAAGCACTACTGCAGCTTCACTTCCAGGAAAAAACTGGGTCCTGGATTTCTCCTCTGAAATATAGGAATATATTTTCATTCATGAATTATTTCCAGTCTCTTCCACATTGCTATTTTTTGGATCACTATTATCTGCTGGCATTAAAATGTAGTTCCTGTACGGCTCCTTTACTTTGAAAGTCGTCCAGTGGCTCTGTTGGCAAAATCATTATGTTTGTTGGTAGATTTTTAATGTAGGAAATTTGCAGGAACCATTTTCTGTGAGATGTAGTTCAGATTGGTAAGAATGTGAAATGCTAAATTTGCCATGTGAGTCATAATTGTTCACAGTCGTAATTTCACTCTACCTCGGTTTTTACAGGTTTTTTATTAGAGACCAGCCTATATTAGTTCATGGCCCCCACACCTCCAGCTATAATTGGGAATTGTGGGTGTTTAATGGCTGTGGCTTAAGCATGGTGATAGATTCTGAGATGTCCTGAGTAGAGCCAACCAACACTTGAGTTGTTCCTTTTGGGAAAGAGTTTATTCACATTTCTGCTGAAAGTTTGATGATAACATTGACACCCTGCTCATGTGTGGACCAAATGTAAAGCTGGAGCAAATAGCACAATGACTGGGGAAACAGCGAGCCTGGCTGTGTCCAGAGGTCACAGAATTGTCTGTCTCTTTTTTCCATAACAGTTTCTATGGCAATGATACCAGCTACAAACAGACCAAAACAAGTCTGCCTATTAGATGAAGCCGATTGCCATGACTGAATGTTGCCCTGATACATCTGACCTTGTGGCCGGAGCGCTTAGTGGGAGACTTTAACAGACTTTGAGCCAGGGCAGCTCTTCTTCTCTGGATTGTGGTACTGGTACGATGACAAATGATCTAAATTGATGCACAGGCCAAGTTAGTCTCTCCTCCTCTCCTGGTTGAACTAGCCTTGAAGGAAAAATCAGGCTCTGACTCTGAAACTGTTGCAGCAAGAAAAACATGGCTGCCTGGCAAGTTGCTGGCGAGAGTCCAATACACATTAAAGAATAATTTACAATTCAATTCTACATCTGCATCTATTTCATTTAGCAGACACTTTTATCCAAAGTGATGTACATCCACATGCCAATGGAACAGCCATCGGGGGTTCAATTTGGGGTTCAGCGCCCACGGACGCTTTGACACATAGAGTGCAGGGGAAGGGATTGAACCACCAACCCTCCGATTGATGGACAACCACTCTACCTCTTGAGCTAGAGCAGCCCCCTCATTTATGTAAGAACAACGGTGGTCCAACACCATGTTGGTATCCAGTGATAAGGTTTCTCATTGGTGGTCTTTAAAACATACCTTATTCACTAAAGGAAACAAAGACTCCATGTTTTCTCTGGGGATTATTGAACTAAGCAGAATCACCTTGCTGTACAAGTTCCAGAGAAGGATGGGACTCTCTGGGTTGTGCATTGATGTCCGTTACATCAATAAGGCAGCTGATCTTTGCAGTGGTTACGGGCAACTCTTACTGTACTCCAGGGGCTCTTCACAGTTACTGTATTGTCCTTTGGATTGCTTGGAGCTCCAATCACATCCCACCGGCCTAATGGATCAGGTATTGATCAGCATTACATTTTTCTGCTGCTTATTTCAACAATATTGTGATTTACCTGAAACCCTGGCTGGCCCACATTGTGTTGACCAGTTGAGAGCTGCTTGCCTTATTGTCGACCTGTCCAAGTGAGTTTTTACAAAAAAATGATTGTGAGTATTAAGGCTGTTTTATAAGGAACTAGATAATCAGGCCAGAGATCTGAAAGAGTCGCCTTGAAGCTCTTTATGTAGTTAGGCATGATGCATGTTTTATCATACATGTGGAGATAACAGCTCACTTTTGGATACCTGTCATCAAAGGCATTCATGATGTTGTACACATGAAAAATAACAGAGCAGGTCATGTGAAAAAATGACGACAAACCTTGAAATGTGAACCTTCACACAGTGGTCAGTCATGGCAAGAAGTGTCAGATTGTTGTGGGGGGATTTCAGATTCTGTTCAATGGTTTGACGAGCATTGTGTCATGAAGGGTGGTTGTGGACTGAAGTGCATCACACAATGCTAAAGTTTTAACAAGTCTTTAATGAAGACAAAAGACAACTTAACAAAAATTCATGGCAGAACCGGGTCGAGCAAGGTCAAAAATCCAAATACAGAAACATCAGGAAACAAGCATGGCGTGACAAGACAAACAGGAACGAGAACGACGTGAATGAATGAGAATAGAATACAACAATCCGGCAAGGGCAAACTGAAATGAACTGGCTTTTATAAAGTCCTAATGGGTGATAGACTGCAGCTGGGAACACAGGTGATGAGATGAGATGGAGGGTCTGGTAGGAGAGGTGAGGCAGAGGCGAGGTGAGTGGACAAATACAGAGACCAGAGGTGAAACTCTATGGCAGGTGGATAGTGACAGAAGTTAAACATGACAAGACTACAACATGTCAAGACTGACAAGACTGGAAGAATAAGGACATGAACAGAACCAAAGAGATCTAACTATAACAGAGACTGAAACTAAGGCAGAGGACTAAGACAGAACTAAGACATAAAACTAGGACAAAACACAGCAAGACAAATACAAGACATGAACAAGACTAAGGCAAAACAGGGGACTAAGACAGGACAGGGACAGACTGGAACTGAGACAGAGATGGGCAGGAAGGCAGGAAAAAACTAGAGCTGAACAAAAATTGAAACTAAACAAAGGCCAAACTGGTCTAACTATGACACATTGAAGCATAGACGCAAAGACAGCTTGATGACTCTTTCATGCTATATTTCCAAATGAGAAAACAAAACGTAACCAAAACATAGCCAACATCATGCATACTGCTTTTATTGTCAACGTTTCTCACCTTCTTTGAAGAGGTTTTATATTAACAACATTTTGGTGCTGCTTCAGTGGTAATACTGAAGATGCTGCTGGAAACCACACAACAATAGGGTGATCAATATTGAAAATGTTTCTCTTTTAAAAAATGGTGGCTCAAGTCCCTCCAAGTAATGAAAGGCTGGTATTCAGGATTTGTTCCTGAATATTCTTTCACACATACTCTGATAATGTCTTGCCATGACCAGATGAACCAAAAAGGAACCATTCATAAAATGCAAGCTCTAGAGGAAGATCAATAAATTGACTGGGCTGTTAGCTTACCTCAAATGTATCATTCTCACCATGTACTGTAGGGTGGGCTGTTAAAAAACAATCCTGGAAGAAATTATCTAGGATATATAGACTTAGACTTAGACTTTCTTTATTGTCATTACACAATATACACGGCAGTACAGCATAAAAATAAATAAAATAATGAAATAAAGCATACCAGGATAAAAAGAGATCTGTAGTCTCTGATTTTTTTTTTTCCATTAGTGTCTCCTGAGGTTCGCACAGCAACTCGCGTTACCATATTTTACAACTTAAAAACTACCAGTGAAAAGCTGTTTGTCTTCCTAATGTGTTTCTGCACATTAAAGTTATAAAAGCTCTGGGACACTGTGGAAACCATTGATGTTTTCAGTGCAACTTTCAAAATGGCCAGCAGCCAACAGAAGGAGGATTGAAGTGTATTGGTAATCAGTGCATTTGGCTGCAAGCTCACTCGCCTACTGTAGTCCATCAAAAGTTCTTTGAATGCTCTTTTAGTTTTACTCTCTGTCATACTTTTTTTCAGGTGAAGTGGTAGTGTGGCTATATTGGGGTCTTGATGCAAACTTATACTTAAGCTGACTTTAATAAGAAAAGAAATAATGTAAAGAAAGAAGAAGGTTACTGTTAACATATCCTAAAGCATTTCCTTGTCAAATCCTGTCAAACAGGACTGGTTATACTGGCCATTGGGAGTTGATACTCTATCAACTGTCTCCATAATTATTTTATGGAGCTTGTGCCAATTACTACATTTTTCTACATACTGAAACCTTCCAGTTTCTCCCCTTTAGGTGATTTCACGCAAATGTTTTCCCTCTGACATTTCCACTGGGCATCCTGACCTGGAAAATCTGCCTGTTATAGCCACTTTGATGCCTCAGCAAACCTGGCAATGGGAGTGACGCCTCAGGGCACATCATCACAAAATTGTGCATCTGTCCATGCTAAATTAGCTCACCTACAGTAGCTACCAAAGTTGATAGAGCGCCTTTGCCCAGGGCCATGAAAATATAAATGTCTCCTCCGGCTAGAAGTGCGTGAAGCCAAAACGAAGCTTCCCCCCCGTGACATTCAGTCCAGAAATAATCACAGTCTGAACATTTGTACCAGACTCATAGATTGCGTAATGATGATTTGCGTAACTTGTGTTGCCTAGGCATGTCTGTGATAGATTTTAATGCTTAATATACTTTAAATCAATATTTCTTTCTGTTAAATGCAGATAATGTGTGTCTACCTGGATTCAATGAATGGATGCTGTTCTCTTGAGGAATTAAACAGTTTGTGCTTGATAATTATTTAAGTATATTTAATATTTAACATTATTTAAATTGAGTATTCATTTGTTTCATTCATTTTTTTTGTAAATAATTCTTTATCATAATATTGATGTCCAATTCAAACTAAATAAACAATAAGCATAAAAATGAAAAAAATTGGAAGAAAACAGCAAATAATAATAATTCCTCCAATAAGGGAAGAGAAGGCAGAGCAGACAAAGGTGGAGGGTAAATTACAGAAGTGAGAGAGGTACTTGAGTAGTTCATCAACTTTGCACTCGTGTAAAAGCAGCCAGTGACCACTCTGTCCAGAGGAAAGTTGATGTAGTTAACGTGACAGGGTTTCTGGGTAATGCCTTTCAAATTTCCAAAATGGATATCGTAATTTCCTGCTGCCTCTTGGATATAACAAGTTGGCCAGCACAGCTGCAAGGACCAAATGTCTCCATGAAATTTCAGATGGGGAATTTGATCTTGATACAGCTTAATGGAATAAAAATAGGTTCAGCAGAAAAGGTAAAAGGGAGAAATGGAGCCTGAGGGAAAAGGAAGAAAAAGGTTGGTATAAATCAGACCTAAGAGCCTGAAAGAACAAAAACAAACAAAGAAAAATATATATATTTCAGAGGTTGTTTTGCTATTTCAACTTTTTAGTAGTTTCTTTCCCCATGTGATTATTATTTGATTTAATTGATGCTTATTGAGTGGTTGCCTTTTGAATCCATTATGACAATGTACCAGAATGCTTTTCTTGCTGTGTTTCTCTGTTGGCATTAATTTGAGGTACCGCTGATGTAACATAAATACATAAAAAAGAATAAAAGATAAGTGAGCTGGAGGAACTAAAGTGAGACTGAAACAAGATCAGCGGAATGAAAAAAAAGACTACACACATGTTAGACATGAGAGTTTGGAACAGTACAGAACGCGTGAACAGGACAGGGAGAATAACAGTTCAGAGGAAGCTGTGATGGAAAGGCAGCAGTGTCTTGGCTCAAGTCCAACAGGTAGCACAGCGAGGAAATGAATCTCCCTCATGAACATCTCTGTCCTCACACGCAGCCTTTTGAAATCAGAGGCGAGAAGCTGATGAAACCAGCAGCTGAACATCCAAGTGAAAAGAACAGAAGTAATAAAAGTGATAGAGAGAAGGGGAGATGAGAGGAAGACAGATTGTGAAGAATCAGGAAGCGATAAAGTAGCGGCAGCCGAAAGAGAGGGAAATGGGGTGAAAGAGCAGGAGAGAGTGGTCAGGGGAGAAAAAGAGGGCGGAGGGAAACAATAAAGCACAGTCGAGCTGGTGATGATACATCAGTTAGAGGTTGAATTGGGCCTTTCCATCATGTTTTGAGCACCTTTGGCGACTGCCGAGCACACAATCTGTATCTGACGGGAGAGGAATCAAAGGAGGAAAATACTCAGGAAGCAAATATTAATACCAATGTGCTGCAGCAGCCTTGAATCTCTAATGTCTCCTGAATGTGCAAAGAAAAGTTTCAGGGTGTACAGCTACTTGACAAACTACGTGTAAAGTGAGAATGACGACAATGACGTTTGCTCTACTGAATTCACACTGGTCCTTGCAACAGTATGGCACTGGAATAGCATCGCATTGAAAGGATATAAGGCCTTCACACATCAACAGCACTTCTGGTGAATGCTACCAGCAAGTCCATCAAGGTTCCAAGTGAAGACATAAACTTATAAATATGACTCACAAATATGTAGTTTCACTTGTAAAAATGTACTTTCTCAAACATTTGGGAATTGTAGTTTTAAAATACTGTTAGTCCAAGAAAAGGAAATCATGCATTTGCTTAAGACTATTTAAAGCAGGACGGTGTATATGGTATTGAGTCTAAATAAACTACAGTGTGTGTGTGTTTGTGTGTTCATAGTAAAGAAGGAATATGTAACCCAGTGCAACAGTGTGGTTTATTGATGTGTTTTAATAGGTTTTGGACAACAGTAGGGCTCGATGTCACAGAAGAAGAAGATTGGCCTTTATCAGGCTTTGATACACACACAATAATTAGTTAGTAGAATACATTAATTGTTGGTTTTGATCTTGTCATTGGAGTTGTTGGCAATAGGTAACTAATTAGAGATAATGTCACCAACTTTATCCTTTATGGTGGTGTACATGCATGCTATATCTTGGAAGGGCAGGTTTAGCAGTCAAAAAAAAGGATCTGGTGCAGATATTATTTCCAGCTATTTCATATTGTTACAAATAATATGTTTCCATATGTAACTAATTTTTACAACCAAAGTGCACTTTTACATTCACAGAAGGGCTACTTTCCTCTGCAATACATATAAAGTACAGATTTGCATTACAACAGAGTACTGTCCTCTATCCTCTGCTCGCTGCTTTTCTGTCTCATGTTTGATGTTGCCCTGCACCTAGGAAATGCTGTAAGTGCAACACTCAGTTGCTTGGACTGCTTGGAAGGGGAAATTACAAATCTCTTAGCTGATCTGAGTAATTTTGTGCCATTCAGTTCAGAGAATACTAAGCACTTAACCTGCCTGGCTCTAGGAATAGGGATGTCAGGCACAAGTGGTAGAGTGGTTGTCCACTAATCAGAGGGTTGGTGCTTCGATCCCTGGCCTTTGCAGTCATGTTGAACTGTCCTTGGACAAGACATTGAACCCTAAATTGCCTGTGAATTTGTGCATGCAGGGTTAATGGTGGTGGCAGTCTGCTTCCAATCAGTCATCAGTGTGTGAGAATGGATGAATGCTTGTTCACTGTGTAAAGCGCTTTGGATGGCCAGTAGGACGAATGTGACTAGACAAAAATAATATGAGCACCATGAAATGGACTGCAATGATAATTTGCAGAGGCAATCATAGTTTCCAAATAATAGAATGGACTTTAACTTTAGTGCCATCATTAGATCAAAAATTACTCGAATGGAATATTTTGCATACAACATTCCTGCAGCTTTACTTGCATTTTAGCATTAATGCTAATTTTGCAAACTATGTTATCCTGCTAACACACCATTCAACGTTTAGGATAAACTTTTATGATCTTTCTGCAACAAAAAACATCATGTCTGGGCTGACAGTGGTACTTTTATTCCCCAGAGTGACTCATTCAGTCACAGTGATGATTCAGTTTGATGACACAATGTTTACTATCATCCACCTCAAGCCTGTAGGTCTGATTTTAAAAATGCATTATTGTCACTCTTCAATCTCAACTGGATGACTTCAGCACCAAATATTAACACTACCAACACTCTCCTGGCTGGCAGAATTGTCAGCTAATACACAACACAGCTTTACACTGTCCTTTAATGCTTTCATTCTGAAGCAGCCCAGACAGTTTCCACTGTTCGCAGCACTGCTCAGACTCACACAGGCTGGGGTTCTTCTTTATGTTTGACTATGATGTGATGAAGTGTGCACATTTATACTGAACTAAAATTAGATAGATTCAATGTTTATGTCATAATAAGTACAGTTTCCATTCTATTCACGACCATGTATAAGTAAATAGATTGTTTGGAGCATTATAATATTCACATGATTCATCTGACACATTGATGTATAAAGTCTGAATAAACCTGTTTTTCCCAAACAACAACTGAATAAAGAGAAGACCTAGTAATTACACAGTGCGTTTCTGTGTGCATCCTGCTGAGGTGTTCAACAAATCCTGATGACTAAAGTTAGATAGACAGGGATAATGAGCTTCAGAACAAAGTTGAAATTCAGCCTGTTAAAGACCCTTAAGTAATTTAATTCATTTATCAGCCTGCAAGCTGTTCAGAGTTGATTAATGGATGTGATGTGTGTGCTCGCATGTGTGTGTATATGTCTGTAGTTCATAGATTAATTATTCACCCATAGGTAGTTAAAAGTTTAGAAACTTTGTGTGCATGTGTTTGTATATGTGGTCATTATATTTTGCCTCATTAGCTTATAAGAAGTTGTTAGCTCATGATCCAAATGAGTGTGTGTGTGTGTACATGTGTATTAATAAATGTATACTTCACTTTATTAGTCTGTAAGCATTTATGTTTACAGGTGTGTTAGTTTATGAATGCAAACACACAGTATTTCATAATAACAAGCTGCTGAGTGTGTGTGTTTGTGTTCTGTGACCAGCCTCATCCAATCCACTCATTTACTAACCTGAATGTTGTGTATTTTGTCTTTACTTTGCATCACTCCATTCACCATCACAGAGGATCAGAGATAAGTGTCGCCGCTAGCGGCAAGGACGCTTCACTTCAATTTAGTCTGGCTCTCTGGGTTACCTCCTGATAATTGGCATCACAAAGCCGCTTGTCAACTGGCACTATTAATGCTGGGTTTACTGATCCAACTGTGAGTCTTTTCATGCAAAATAATGGCGGTTCTTCATTAGAAGCAGCATCAATAGAACCATGAGTGTATACTCTGATTCAAACAGAACAAAGACAATATATTCAATGTCTGACCTCATCAACTTCATTGATTTTAGTAAATATCTGCTTATTCTGAAACTGATGCCAGAAACATGTTTCAAACAAGTTGGGACATGAGCAACAAAAGACTGGAAAAGTTGTGAAATGCTAAAAAAAACAAAAACAAAATAAATAAATAATAAATCAACAACAACAAAAAAACCACACCACCTTATAAGCTCAATATTGATAGAAAGACTAGAGCAAGGAGGGATGTGGTGTTATAGTCAGACGGGGCTAGTGAATAGTCAGATAGTAAACGGTGTATAGTGTAAAACGAGGGCTTTTATGGTCACTATGGACAATGCTTTATTTGTTTTACACTTGAAGAGTGGACTGAGGATGCGACGGCAGTGGCCTGGGACTGTCTGGACCCTCTGCACACGGCTGAAAACTTTGATTTATGTACTGTTGGTTCAGTGGAGTTCAATGGCCATTAAGTGTGTTAGTGCCATCAGTTAAAGCTGCCAGGAGGGCTGGGAAGGTCAAATGTAATGGCCTTGACAGTAGAGAGAGCCCATAATGTTTAGACAGAGTGACGCGCACACACACTCACATACACACTGGATGTACCGTCCATTGTGAACCACTAGTACACGGCTGATTTATCATATTCCTCCATCAAATATTCATAGTGAAGTTACTGTCAGCTCTGAGGTGAAGGACCATGCAGGATCTTTTTACCTGCTGTATAATGAAACTCTAGCCATGGTTCATGTCATTGGAAGTCAACCAGGACATGGGACTTGGTTCTATCAGTGGAGAATAAGCAGGGCAGGAGCAGAGACAAAAACTAAAAAAAATACTGCACAGTAATTTTGGCTAAATGCAGCTTTTAACATCTGCATTAGCACATTTTAAAGGTTGATCTTTAGTTTATTATAATTTTTTTTTCTGAATCAATGTGGTCATAGCATTTCTACCATTCAAGGAAATACATGCTTTCCTTTTTGTTTTTGAGGGAGGTTTTTCTACACTGTCTCCGACACAAGCAGTGAATATTTAGTTCAACGATTAGAGAGAAAATAAGAAGAATTAATGAGAGAACCAGATTGAATATTCAACACACCCGGAGATTATCGCTAATAGGCTTAACAGCCAAGTCATAAACCATGACATGATGTCTTACAGTCATACAGGGGAAGTATTCAGGAGGCAGAGTTGAAACACTCATTAACCAATTAGACTGCTTGAAAGGAACTACAGATGTATAAATAGAATACATGATACAGCTGTAAGAATGGTTTAAAAATATGATTATATGACTGTTTCTCTGTAATCCAAAACACTGTATGTAAAATATGAGGTTATTTTTATTTCATTTTATTTGATTTCAGTCAAGTTAATTCAAAGACCTTTATTTATCCCAGAGGGGTAATTTAGTGCACAAAGAGCAGTGGAGCCAAACAAAGCCACAAAAGTGAAGCAAACAAAGCGCAACAAAAGCAAAAGCAAGGCGATGGCAGCTTTAATAAATGTGGCAGTGCAATGCAATAAATATTTTGAATACTGTGACCAGTTTAAAACAGTAAACAAACACTGAATATAATATTGAACGAGACAGTAAGTTTGTTTGTTTGTTTCTATTCTATATGCAATCCTTCATTATTTATTGTTGCATATATCCTGGAGAGCTGACAGCTGTCAATCACTCTACATGTACATGACATATACACACCATGCATTATAATAACATAACACAACTATCAATTCAAGTTGTGAAAAACAATAAAAGATCCAAACCTCTCTGGCTCCAGGGAAGGTCATTTGCGTGATGTCTGGTGTCCCATGAGGGAAACTAATCTGGTCGCAGATGATATAAATCAATACAACAATTGTGACAGCTCTCAAGTGTTTGTGGTGCAACACGCAACCATCCTGCGTAACTGCAAACCTTCAGTGAACCCTGAGTAACTGAATGCTCTCAGGTACCTGACTGCAAGTGTTATTTTCTCAAGGGTACTTGATGCCGTAGCAGGGTTAGGAGTGTACTATGTAGAGCCCTCAGAGACAGCAGTTCAAACCTGCTTGTCAACATTTGTCACCAGTCGTCCTTGTCTCACTCGTCTTCCCTGTCACTCTGTTCTCTAATGTTAAATAACACAGAAATTCCATCAGAGAAACAATGACTGTAGTTACGGGCTATTTTTCAACCTGTATCCATCCAACATTTCACCATCTGCCTTGAGTACTCAGTGAACCATGAGTGACTCTAATTTGGAGCTGTCAGTCAATTCATGTTTATATTGGAGCCTGTTTCAAAACCAAGACTTTGTCAGCAAAAAATATGGGTATTTACTTCTCAAGGCACTGAACATAAAAATATGATTATGATCAAGTTATATCAGAGTCTGAAGCAGTAAATCCACCTATCCTATTTATATGAGAGTTTTGTCTGCTTCTTTCGTGCACCAAGTCTACTAAAACTCGACGAAGATGCATTTAAAGGCAAATGCTCACTATCCACATTTGGGATCTTGCCTCTATTTTCTACCTTTGTTTTTTCTTCATTATTGTCCAGGCAGGAGGGAGCGAAGCCTGTAATGGACAGGGGCATCTGACTGTCCTGAGGGAGATACAGGTGGCAGATGTGGAGCAGCAGGATCTGGACCGAGCACAGCATGAGCGACATTTGCAGATGGTCAGCCTTCCTTGGTATGATGAGCCAGAGCCAGAGCTTTCCTCTGCCCCCAGACTAGACTGGACCCCCTCTTTGAATACATGCCTCACATGTATAGTTTGTACTTTGCAATCATTTGTATTTGCACTATTACGCATATGCTATAGTGTTGCACAGATTTGAACATTCACATTGCCTTTTTATATGTATATACATATGCATTATGTATAGTTTGCTTTATAAAAGTTTGCTTTAACATTTAATTTTATTTTAAAAACATTTCCAGAACAACTGTTTGATGATGGCATCATTATATCCTGGAATTCTTTTTAATATAAGCTTCTTTTTTTATTATTAAGAGTCATATACTGTATCTCTAGAATGGATTCATATTTTCATGTCATGTTAGTTATTAAGTGAAGTTATTATGCATCCTGTAAATTTCCCCACTGTGGGACGAATAAAGGTATATCTTATCTTACACCAGTGATCCTTGGTCTTTCATCTGGAATTCTAAATTTGCATTTCACAATTAGTCTTTTTTCTGTAAAGGAAAAAACACAGATGATTCAGTTATTTGTTCAGTTGTTATTGTTTTTTAATGAACACAACAAATACAAATATACACAAGGAGGAAATGCACTCTTCCAACAGGAGATCATAATACCTTTCATTTATTAAAAGCCTTCATAATGGCCATTTTTATTATTTACATATTATTATACAACATATTTGTATATACTCTATATATGGTACTATACTCATTTGTATTTCATTGTTTCCAGCAGCACTTGAACTCATCATCAGACGTATTGAACAAGAAGAAGGAACAACTCCAGAGCAGTCACTTCTCTTTCTGCATTCAGCCTTTTCTGAAACAATGTCTGTCTACTTGCTGTGACAAACAGGCACATGCAGAACATCCAGAACACCATCCCTGTTACAGCCATCATTGTTTATGTGTTGCATGTGAAGATGATGTCAATTTCATGTGGCACCGCTATGACGAAGAATCCCACCTATGTTAAGGGATCACCGTCTGCAGTGGATGTGTTTGATGATACCATTGATTATAAAGTGAAAATTACAATAAACACAGTTGTCCAGTGAAAAACTGTGTGAGCACAGTAGGCGTGGTTCGCCCAAACTGAACCAGAATGATGCTCTGCAAAATCTACAGGCAATTAAGGTCCAATTACCAAACAAGGAAAATGCCCCTGAGGGTCATTTTATTAACTCCTCTCTAATCTAATAATTTGCAATGCCAAGGTCCAATATCGACTCTGACGGGTCTTGCATTATTACATGTCTTGTAGAAGTCATTAGTTTATATTGTTCTCAATCAGTGTATGTTTCTAAATAAAACTTTGTTTCATTAAATTATCTCAGAATAACTGACATCTGATTTCAGTGCAAGAGGAGTGATTTCTGGGACTCTGGGTGTGGAAGTGATTGGCAGAACAGTGGGTGAGGGGCTTCTATGGGCCCTACAACAATATTTTCTTTTGGTCCTCGCCCATAACCATTATAGGTTATTTATTCACAACGTTTCAAGTCTAATAACCCTGGCATCATTGCTTACCCCACCAAATAAATTCTCAGAATATGGTTAAACTGAGTCTTCATATTTTCTTTGACTGTGATGCATTCTGCAACATTATACCAGCTTGCTGTCCAAGATTGAATGCACACTTTAACTGGCAGCAACTTTAAGATACTACACCCGAGCCAACTGGAGGAAATAACTCTAATACGGCACATAGTTTATTTTTCCTGCAGGCAGCGTGGCTCTGGCCCATATACATCATCCATCTGTGCCTTAATAATCGTAGAATGCAACCCCTGAACCTGGAGCAGTCAAGGCCTGTCAGTCAACAATGTTTTTCCTATAGGGTGTGTGTTATAAATATTTCATTCAAGGCTGCAAAGCCAGATGAAATTGTTTACAGTTGGCGATGGTGCACTACATTTCCTGACAGAAGCATAAAATTGATGATGATGATGAGGATGATGCTTTGCATATCGGAGATTAAGAAACCGGCCTATAACTTGAACTACAACAGGCAATTCCTTATGCTGTATGCTGAGACTTAGCTTCATATTAAAGGTGGTAACAAACTGAATATGAACCAATCATTAATAAATAAATACATACATTTCTGTCCTCTGTGGTATGGAGTGAAGGGAGTGATTTTAAATTTTTGCCTTCAAAAATATAATTTGGCATTGAAACAAAATCTAAAAAGAAACAGGAAACATTGGCAATAAAACACAGATGTTGGCCGCACACCTGCAGCAGTGACTTCAATAGCTGTGACAGCGGACATTAGCATAACATCAGTAATTGTTAACTTTAATTCAGCTCTGTCTGCAAACCTCATGTTTCTGCCTATATTTCTATATTTTGTCTTTCAATAAAAATAAAAAAAAACATTTGCTTTTACTTGTAATGCTATGTGTAATATAAATAAAACTTCCATTGCCAGTAATGTCCATTTCATTTATCAGTAGAATATATTTTCAGTGCTGATACTTGTGTCAGTGTCAATACAACTTTTTTCCAATGCAAGTGGTTCAGTGCCACTGTTTCCTTTTTCAGTTCAGGTATATTTTTCAGTATCAGATTTTATTTTCAATGCCAAAATTTAAAGTCACTGTTTTGCCTCCATACTTTGTTGTCCCTCCAGTGCAGCCTAAAGCCACTTATTTTATGTCCATAACTGTGGCCTGCATCATGTCAGCTCAGGGGCATTTGGGGTCAATATGTCAATTTGGGTAAAAGATCAGCTAAAACTGGCTAAATGTGTCTGAGTGGGCACAGATGGCTATGGGGAAGGGAAGCATCATTGCTTGCTGGTGCTTTGCCCCAGCTGTAATTTTAGCTCTCTGTATTTACATTAAACCTTGTCATGATTTCTACTGAGTGCTGAAGTTACAAGACTACCTGTCCTAAGCTTTGACAGTGTGGTCATTTGCCGTCACCACAACTGGCTCCTTGAAAGAGAGACAGCACTACTTTATTTGTCTCACTAACCAGCTTACTGGCTACCTCTTTCCAGTCCAGCGCTTAGATGGAATACAGTCTTGACAGCGTGATATGTCCTCCCAAACCACTGCCATGGGAAACGCTCACCACAGCTCAGACACTGTATCCAGAAATCTATGAATCTTATGAAAAATGGAAAGTACATAGTTGCTTTGTCATCTTTTTTTTTTTTTAGTCAAAAATTAAGGTGGATTCAAATATCAACTGGACTTCAATATAAGAACAGCAAACCTGGTTTAAGTAATGTTAACATTTAGGAGATGAGCAAACCAATGTGGTCTTCTACTGACTACTGGTAAAAGTGAGACGTTTCTAGTTTTGACAACTAAACAGTACAAACAGAATATTCCTCACACAACTACACTTCCAGGGGTGTATTGTGATTCCTGGGTAAGAATACACCCCTTCTGACCTGGACCTCCCATCGCAAGTGAGTCCTGCAGATCTTATCTTGACATGCAGCCCGAAAGGGTTTCAGTCAGATATATCATGCTGTGCGCTCATATTCCCAGCCGCCTTCATAATTGCCAGAGGCACACTAAGATCCAAGCATAAGCATTATCCCCCATAAGCCTAATAATCTCTGTAGAGAATCTAGAGGATTTAAACATACTATATTGTAACATGTATCCTATCAGGCATTCGGAAATCCCTGCTGTAGCCTGTAAATCCTGATTAAGTGTTGCCTAGCCTTCAGTTGCTGTCAGAAATATTGTAATTGGGAATTAAGGATACATGAGCGACTGAGCAAAATACTAATGATGAGAAAATAAGGAGTCTCTTCAATTCACTAAGATGGGTATTTACAGTAGGTGGTGGAAACCATGGGTGATGTGTAACACATCTGTGATATTATTGGATTTTCTTCTGTAATAATAACAGCATTGAAACTACATTTTATCACTGGCTGTATGTATTCCCTCTTTTGGAGTAGCTGCATTTAAAGTAAAACCTGGTCATTTAGGCTGTGAATGGTGTTGGAGGTTATTATAGTCATAGATTTTGATACTCTTTCTAAAATATAGATTTTGACTGTTTGGTGAATCCATCAGTGAGCTCATTTAAGATCTTCTACAGTTTAAGTTTGTCTTGTACCGTGCTTAATTTGTAAATCATCAGGACCCAGAACATAGACTGGATGTTGTTCCGGCGGTAAGAGGGAGACAAAAATGTCACGGGATACACCAAAAAACAAAAAACAGTGCCTTATGCTAAATGGACCAATAAGATCAGTGGCTGCAAACAACCTATGAACCTAAATGTTTAACAAAAGAAAGTAGAATTAGATGTAGAGAAACATAGACAATCGCCCATTAATGGAGCACATCTCCCCTCCCCCCTCTCTCTCTGAGCGACTGCCATCAAATCTGCCATGTTTCAGCACCAAGGACAGCGCAAAATCAACACCAGCTAATTTAGCCACTCTCAGAACAAACGCCACTAAACTTTGATAACACAAAAAGCCACAAAATACTTATTTATGAAATTTTACACTCATAACTCCTGTCCAAATATAATACTTAAAAATTTTATCAAAACACTTGGAGACAAATGAGGTGCTGGATTCAATCAAATAAGTGCCACCAAAATCTGGGAGGTGCCGGATCTTGTTCTAGTGGGATCCAGCCCAAATTAAGCCCTGGTCTTGTGGGAAGCAAAACTGTTCAATAGAGCTGATAGCAAGAGCAGAGCTTTGGCTTTTAGTAAAGGGACAATTTCTCAAAATATGAT
This sequence comes from Centropyge bicolor, assembly GCA_037975185.1. NCBI lineage: Eukaryota > Metazoa > Chordata > Actinopteri > Pomacanthidae > Centropyge > Centropyge bicolor. The sequence continues at coordinate 11,345,655 of JBBMOC010000002.1, forward strand.
GAAAGACCATGATGCAGTAAAGTAAGAGGTCATTATTATACATTCTACAAGCAATTGGAAAAAACGGTTTTCCTTTTTTTATTAAATCTGTAGTCATCACACAGCAGCAGGAATGATCAGTGCACTCCAGCTGCAGTCTCAGAATTAACAAATGCATCGTGCATAGTTACACACATGTTATACAGTATGCACCTTTTTGAATAAATTAGTCACATTTTCAAAGCTTCAGAATGAAAAACAGGTTTATGATCTCTGCTTTTTCAATACAGCAGACTGTTAAGATGTTCCATATTGATTTATACAGTGTTTATATATTGAAAGTAGTGGTATTTTTTTCCCTGTACATGTAAAAAACAAAAAAAAAAAAAACATTTTGCTTTTTGTTTCATACCTGAGATGCTGTATATTATGTTTGGGGTGCTGCATGTTTAATATCTGGGTCTTGTATATGAATATTTGGTGTGTGTTTGTCCCTTAGGACTCTCAGAAGACAGCTGTTCTCCTCCAGGAGGCACAAAGAAGCCCCACTGATGGTCTGCTGTGTTTAACAGAGATGAGAGGTATTGATGTGATTGGCCACTCCAAGTTCAGGTTAGGATCTTGAGGGGAAATGTGATACACAGTTGAGGGCAAAAACAAAACACAACATACAAACGAGGACTTGCAGTTATAGAAAATACAATATATATAATACATATATAACACAAGACTGATACATTTTTCTGGGAAAGGATTATTTCATTGGCAACAAATTCATTTTTAGTAAAATGTCCATGCACTCTAAGAGAGAAGCACATTATTGATATGGTGAGGTAACACAAAAAAGAAGAAAACCATAACATAGAACAGAAAGTTACGCATGTGAGGGTGAGAAATGTGTCCCAGTCAAGTTTATTGACCCCAGTCCAAGTTCCAGTTCTAGTCTAGGAGTTGTTGGGAACAGTCCACTTGCAGATGAACAGCGGCGTTACAGAGTGATGTCTCTTCTATAGCATAAACAATCTTTGATGCAGACGCTACATTGTGAAGAGGTCACATAGCAGACTACAGCCAAGTTTTATTTTGGCCTGCTGTCAAGTCACTGATGAAATTAACATTAATTAGTGACGGCTGATATGTTTTGCTGCAGGTGCCAATTTAACCAGTGATGGCCAGTAAGAATCCACTAGCTGAATGATTTGAACCCTGATCTTCATTCCTGTCTGAACTTAGTGATTTTTGACAACCCAGGTGTCAGTCATTGATGCAAACAACTAATAATTATGTATTTGATTTTTTGTTTTGCAGGCTGAGGTGGACAAAACACATTAGAGTGGAGTAAAGAAATGATCAGGCTTTGATCTGTTACATTCTGACTCACAAAATTAAAATATGTCCGAATCAGCCCTCGTGCCAACTAAGGATAGTCTCAGGACACGTCTAGCATAGAGAGTTGTCAGAGATACTGTATGTTCATAACATCAGAGGAACATGGTCTGAATTTTTTCTTGCTGCATAGATTGATAGAGAGATCGTCTTAATATGCTCCACAAAGGGCACAGTAAAGAGTCAGGGACACATGATAGAAAAATAAGAATAGGAAATATTAAAAAAAAAAATCCACTGAAATGGTAAAGCCTCCCATCTCCAGATCACCAAGGAAACAACAACAAAGAATAATAATAATAAAAAAGTATGACAGGCATTGTGCATTGCGCTTTTATTTCCTGTCCCTTGTCTTTTTAGATGGTTTAGTTTAATTGGGCTTGCTGTGCACCACGCCACATTAAACACAAGCTAGCTGAGCTGGAAGGGAATTTTATTTTGTGCAAGACAGACTCAAAGTCTCACTAAACTATATTAATGAGTGACCTGAATAAACTAGGAATAAAAAGCAGGACTCGCTATCAAAAGTCTCTGACATTCCCAAACGTAACCTGATAAACCCTAAAGATATTTAATTAATGTCACCCTTACATTGACATCAACTGCTTCATTCAGCTCCTTCTCCAGCTGTTTGGCTACCGGCTGACAAGTCTCATGAGCATCGTCGTGCCCAATCCTTCAACTGCTCATATATATTCTGGTAGATGTTGGATGGCAACAGGTGAGCAGCCAGTGAAGAAGGCAAATAATTCCAAAAATTGGAGCAGATAGGTAAAAGACAAAACATATAGACATAATGGAGATCATAAATAAAGAGAAGGCTGAAATACTACGGTTAAGGTTCGCACATCAAACAGTTTTGAAGTGGATTCATGTTAGTGCCTGATGAAGTGTAATGAAAGCATGCGATGATCAGGTAAGTGGGGAATGGGGACAGCTGAGGAATAGTTCTGCACAGACAGACATAGCAGGGTCTGAAATGACATCACTTTTTAGATGTGGCGACCATGGACGCCGGGCAGAAAACTTCAAAATTATGATGAAGCTTTTGCCATGACGATATCAGTTTTTCTAGTTCTTTTGCTGCAATACATATAATTATTGCAGTACACCTGAACTTTACCACATTGCAGCTTACTATATATAATGTGCACTTGCTGCTTTTACATAGTCCAGTTTTCACAGTTTTTTTCACAAACCAATTTTAACTGTTACACACTCTTATTAGTTTGCCTATTGTTTTCTATAATATTTTTGGATCTGCACATTTTCTATAACTTGCAATATTTTGTTTTGCATTGACTCACTCGAAGCATATAGGTATACTTTATTTTCTTGTTTTAGTTGCCATATTTCCAAAGGAGTAAACCATGCCACATATTCTTCACATTTACCAAGGCAAACTTGAGCCGTGATTCTGAACTGACTACTGTAGCAGTCACAAAAATGTGGCTACTCCTTATGTAGCACTCTGAAGCAAGTGTTGGACCAAATCCAGGGAAAGGCTCCACAGAAGGTTTAAGAGTTAAAATGCAAAATTTTTAAAGGCAAAACAACAGCACAAGCTCTACTAATGAAAAATAGTAGACATTATACCCCCATTGACCATGCATTGAAAATAGGAAGTGAAACAGGCCAGATAATCCAGTCCAGTTGACTGACATACTCACAGTGTTGTATGTGTATGTAGTGCACAGCATCAATGACTCCAGGCATGTCTGTTTATCTGTAAATCCTGAAGATGTCTCTGTTCAGGCAAAACGTCAATGTACCTTGACTGCTGCAGGAGCCACCATGTGCACTCTCCAGTAAAGTGTGCTTGTACGGACACTGATAATATCAGAACAGCAGCAGAGCAATGATCCAACAGCGACAGAGCAGAATTTGTTACACTGACTGAAAATCTGGCAACGCCGGACAAGGAGGACGGGTCACATGTTATTCAAGTACAAGCTTTTCATTTAAAACTGTCATAACTATGCACATAGTTAAATGGAGACGGTCAGTCATTGAAGGTATATGTAAGAATTACTATAAATTGTGTGTAGAAGAAAACATTCATTCATCTTTCCAGCTGTGGACCTCAATCAGCAACAAGTACAGGTGAAGCTCATCTCACTCATGAGCCTCCACTTTACCTGTGTCCCTCCCATAGACTGTATAAAATATGGACGTAGTGTCCGTGACGTCACCCATAGGTTTCTGAAGAGCAAAAATGAAGCAAATCGTAGTGCGCAGCCATCTTGGTAGCCTACCTCCGGTTACTCCAAATATGGACAAAGAGGTGGAGCGAGGGCGGAGCTGAGGCGGGTCCTATGGGCCGGCTGAATGAACGCTATTGGCTGAAAAAAGCCGCTTTATTCGAAATAATCAAACTAGCTACGGCTAACCAGCTAGGTTAAATGCTAAATGTCGTTGCTAGCCGGCTAACCCCACGACGATCTCTTTCCCAAACTCAGTGACTAGAATTAGCCGGGGTGACGCCCTGTAGACCGTCAGTGGCTAGTTGTCAATCAAAGTGGCGCCACTTGACAGCTATGAATTGTGCATAATGATGTATGCTGTATATTTTAAAAGAATGTCTTATAAAAAAATTCGCCCCCCCCAGAGTTGTCATGGAGTCAAAACAGCTTATGAGACTAGAGCCATGTTTTGAACCAGGCTGTAAATATGTTTTTTCTGTCGTAAAATCGGACAAATCGGTCCAATGTAATTGACTCCCTTCTGCAGCCTGCTCTAGCGGTTATTCGAGGAACTGCAGCTTTTTTGCACTTCTGCATTGGCTTCATTTTTCAGCGCCAGAGGTTGCCGCTTGGTCCCTCCTGACCAAAGCTGGAACTGACACACAGAAGAGGAGCAACAAGCAGATGGTTGGAGGGGCCGTCACAGGAAATAAACCAATATGTATTACACAGTTCCCAGTCTGTATTGCCAGGTGGTGTGTCACCAGCATTCTCAACCACATTTGCAGGTGACTCAAGCTGATTCAAGAAAGCATGGTGATGGCAGCGGAATGTAAAACCTGAGATTAAATTAAAGTCCACTTCTGCAGGATTCATTGGCAACTACTTTGATCATTGCCATTTTTCATGCAAAAAACATTTCATGTTTCCAGCTTTGCAAATGTGAGGATTTCCTGTTTATCCTTTTTCAATTACTTTAATCGTTTTGATTTATTTTTAATAATGTTGAGGTTTGTGCTATTAGCTGGGCAAAATAAGCATTGGGAAGGTGTCTCTTTGGGCAGGATTTTGTCACTTTTCCAGATTTTTTACAACCTAAACAAGCAATTGATTCATGAAAAAAGTCTTTAGTTTGTAGTCCATATACAAAACAGTTCAAAATGAGCTTCAACAGTAACAGTAAAATGCTGCTTTTAAATTCATTTGAGAGTCATAATAATCAAGCAAAGTTTGTTCATATAGCACCTTTCACATAAACTAGTCAGTAGGACTGAAAAAAAACAGATAAAACTGACACAAGACCCAAGTTGAAATACAACATGCTACCTGAATACCTGTCTGAACAGATGAGTCCACACCCACTCCAGATGCCAACTCCAATGCAGTTCCATTATGGGAACAAGTTGCTTCTCAACAAGCTTTTCAAAAATTTTGAAAAGGAAGTTTAAAAATAGGCTTGTAGTTCTCTGGCAGGGAGGGGTCCAGGATTGAGCCTGCTTAACATAACTGGGAACATGGCCTGATAAAAGGGAATGGTTAATAATATGCAGGTGCCAATGAAGTGAAAAGACAGAGAGGGAGCTCACTGTTGCCGTCACTGTTAAAGAAGATTGGTAAGAGACAATACAGCTCACAGTACTCCAACATGCACTCTGTGTTTTCTCAAGCTTTCTGGTTTTCCATAAGCACTCAGTCCTTCGACATTTGGGCTAAAAAGTCCATATACATTCAGATATAGGATTTTAGAATTTCCAAAGCAGCCACTTTATTCGACCCTGAGGAGCAGCGATTGTTAAATGACTGAACTAAAGTGTTTCCTTTAAAACAATATTGCTGTCAGCACCACAGAGAAAGCGACTTGTTTATGAAACAAGTGTGTCTCATATGGTAAGAGGGCTGAGACTTCAATGTGAAGCAATTGTCAAATAAAGTACATTTGTGGTCACTGATGCTTAAATCCTTAGAGCCAACAAAATCAACACCATGTGAAAAACAGAAATCATTTTTGGTCAGCTCACACTGCTGAAGACTTGTGTTGTTTGTATTGTTTGGTTTTTTGGTTGAACCGTCAGGAGCTTAAGCATGATATCAGGGTCTGTGGCTCCAGGGAAGCAGTGAGTGCACAGATATGTGTCCTGGAGGGCTGCACCCACAGAGGTCGTCTGTTTGGACTGCCCAGAAGCCACATGTTTACAGCTGCACTGAAGTCTTTCTTCTTCAGATCATCAGAAAGCTGGAATGTGAGCAATCTTTTTGTTTGCATTCTCTTAGAAGTAGTTCATGGCTGGACATGGCTGCCATAGTTGTGTTTGTTAACTTAGCCATCAGGATAAAAAAAAATGCCAGCCAAGCAGTAGCTGGACAGAAAGTACAGTGTAATCAAAGGTAGGGCCATAATGTGAAACCAACAATTCTGACTGAAGGGTGAAAAGGTTGAAAATATACATTAAAGACAAGTTAAGGCACGTGTTTACACACGTGTGTAATCATATATAAGAGTCAGGTCAGGTGGGTTTTTTCTGCAATGAGTACTTTTATTTTTAATTAGTAAAGTTTCATTATAGTTTAAAACTTTTACTTAACTTAATTTTCAATGCAGGTCTTTTACTTGAGTATTTTACAGGCATAGTGAAGTCTCCTTAGTCCACTGTAAAATGTATAAGCATAGTAGTTACTGACAGTGTTGTGTTCACTGCCACAGAAAAGAAATAGTTCTATAAAAGTCTGTTCATGCAATGTTACTGCGGCATCTTATTGCATTTTTCACAGCAGCGTTGTGTGCGTTATAAACACTATTTACCACAGTTAAAAGTCACCATCAGAAACACACGCTTAGCTGATAAGGTCGTTGTAACTGTAGTGAATGTGGACATCAGGGCTCAATCCAAGAATTGCTTTACAATAATTTACAGTCTGAGCATGAGAGCATGAAAAATAGTTTTCATGATGTGTTTCCAGGTGCGGGGATATTGATCAGTGGAGTGAAGCATCCTCTCGAGAAATGTTCACATATGGATTTGAAATGCTATATAAATCCTTCTCTCTCTCTGTGTAATAAACTGTAACATGGGCTTGCAGCGGTTCACAAGCCAAGCTAAACGGGAAAACAAACATCTTCCTGGTGGGATGAAATGTTTGTGTAGAGTATGTACAAAGAGAGACAGTTAATAGCTGAGGCGGCTGTTGCTGTGCAGCTAAAAATAAGTGTTAACATAGAGACCACAGCATACAGGAGCAAAAATAAATTGGACTGTAGGAGGACAAATAGCCAACAATGAAGCACAATCAGTCCTCCTTCAATACTACACCTCACAATGCTGACATGCGGCTGCTATGAATATGCCTCTTCACTGTATCAAATAATAATCCTCTCTGTGGCTTTACTGATGATTAAAGCACATTTGACACATTTCAAACGTATTTAATCACTCAGTGTGTGTTTGGTTAACACTTTTCTTCCTAACCTACACAGACATGCATCTCTGAGCAAACATATGCATTAGGACATGTACAACATACACGAACACAAGCTTGTTTATTTCCACCCACTCAGAGTCTACACACACACACACACACACACACACACACACACACACACACACACACACACACACTTGGGATCATTTTCTGTTAGACTTCCAGTACAAGCCAAGCCTGCTTGTCTCTTGGCTTGGTGAGCTGTGCCATGAATTATTTGCTGTGCCGCAACAACCCCTGGTAATATGATGAGAGCACAGCTGACTGGGCAAAGCACTCTCACAGACACACACACACACACACACGCACACATACACACTAACACAGATGCAGAAGTATGCTCATGCGGACACGAGTTAATTCCACAAGCACACAAGCTAACACGCACATACACTAGGTACAGAAAAGGATGCCTGCCTAAACGCATATCTGTGTGTGTGTGTGTGTGCATGGTCACACACAAATCGCAGTAGACCACATACAGAGGCAGATGGCTGCAGAGATGAGGGCTGACAGCAACGATCTAAGCAAGCTTTTAGCCTGGGTGTGGTTAGAGTCAGAAGACATACATTTACAGTCCTGTGCATGTGTGTATGCTCTTAGCATGAATATGAGTATACTCAGATACTATTTGAATGTCAAGTTGTCCTCTCTCCAAATTCATATTTGATGATGAACAAGTGAACAACAAATCTCTGACTAAGGTACACATGAAAAAGCATTGTTTCTATTGCAGTAAACAGTGTGATGAAATATTACTTCCCCGTGGGGCCTTTGCTATAATTAGGTTACTGACTTGTCTCTAATGTGAAAATGTCATTTCAGCTAATTAAACTGCTAATTAAAGGTTCTAATCCTAAAGATTTCAATCCTGTTGGTATTAGCAAGTGTGCTTTAATAATACATGTCCCACAGTTCTGATGGAAATGGCTCTCATCAAATGGGCAGCAAACACACCATGAGCAGCTATTCTGTCAGAAATGCAACAGAATGAAAATGAACTGGACTGTTTCCACCGCAGCCCAACAGACGGTGGGCAATTCATGATGTTACCTTGATTTCATGAAGCAGACTGAAGAAAACTGTGGTCTGACACAAAATGGTGATCAAACATCACTGAATTCTGTGAATTATGTGGGAAAGGTTGATTCCACGAGTAACAATGAAAGCATCTATGTACAGAGGTAGTTAGACATGCTGCTACTGCTGCTGCCTCTGTTCACATTACATCTCATAACCCTCATCTCCCCCCTCACATCCACCCGTGGGCTCTAAGTCTACCAACCTCTTAGGGGAGAGTTAGCACCTATTCCACTCCCTGCTATGCTGAGCTTGTTGTTTCCATGTTACAAGTTAAGAGAGAGAAGTTAGGGTCTACTCACCAAACATCATATCTGTACATGTTGTACATATTCTATGTTCGACATACATTTCACTACAACTCTGGGAGCTGTCACCTCCAAAAGTTCTCCGATGATACAGCCATCGTCGGGTGGTATCGGGCGGGAATGATCAGGAGTACAGTGAGGTCATCAGTGACTTTGTCTTGCTGGCATTGAGCTGAAGATGATTTAGCTCACACCAGCTGACAAAGGAGCTGGTGATCGACTTCAGACGGAAGCCATCCCAGACTGCACCGGTGAACATCCAGGGATTGGACATGGAGAGGGTGGAGACCTACAAATACCTGGGTGTTCACCTTAACAATAAACTGGACTGGTCACATAACACAGACGCATTAAACAAGAAGGCCCAAAGCCGTCTGCACCTGCTGAGGAGGCTGAGGTCCTTCGGAGTATGCAGGACTCTGCTAAGGACTTTTTATGACACTGTGGTGGCGTCTGCAGTGGTCTGCTGGGGAGGGGGGAGCACAGAGAGGGACAGGAAGAGACTTAACAAACTGGTCAGGAGGGCTGCTTCTGTCATGGACTGTTCTGTGGACTCCATTGAGGAGGTGGGTGAGAGGAGGATGTTAGCCAAGCTGACATCTATCATGGACAACCCCTCTCACCCCCTGCACGAGACTGTGGGAGCTTTAAGCAGCTCCTTCAGCAACAGACTGAGACTCCCTCCCTGCAAGAAGGAGCGCTACCGCAGGTCTTTCATACCCACTGCAATAAGACTAACACCTCACTGTAGTTAACAACTGCAAGTGATGACTCCATTTTCTCTGCATTGTTTCTGCTGTAAATAATATAATATCTTCCAGCGCAATACCATAGAATTTTCTGTGCAATAGCATTCATAGCATCCTTATTCTCATATGAATATAGTATGTCTTTTACTTATGGATGCCAAAGACAAGGAAAACATGTAACATAGTGTAAATACTCAACCTCACTTGATGTAAATACCTTTTCTTGTCACTTTATTGTTCTATGACACTTACTTTTCTTGTTTTTGTTATTGCTGCCTTATTTCTTAATTATCCACTTTACTAGTATTTATTTTTGAGTTACTGTTTACCTCTTTTTGCTGCTGTGACAAGTAAATTTCCCCTAAGGGGGATCAATAAAAGTTATCTTATCTTATCTTATCTTATTAAACACTAAACACTATTTGGTATAATTCTTCCTTTTTTTTTTTTAAGAAAGGTTGCCTATTGGATGCATTACCAACAAACTTGAAAGTGACTCCCATAATTCCCAGAGCATGAATCCTAATGACTTTGATTGATTGGTTCAAATAAAAGGTATTTGGTAACTGTTGGATGGATTGACAACAAATTACCTATGTACATACATTCACTCCACACAGACTGAAGTGTAATGACCTTAGCAATCCTCTGACCTCCTCTTTACGGAGCGCCATCATCAGGTTCATTTTATAATGCCAGCAAAATTAATGACATTCCCTTCAGCCTCAGCTGCCCTTTGTGCTTAGCTCTAATTAGCAAATGTTTCAATGCTAACTCACAAAAATAGTGACCATAAACATCATACCTGATAACAGTATGTTATCAGGTAACAGTATGTTGCATTGCAATTGTGAGCATGTTAGCATCAAGCTCAAAGAACTGCTGTGCCATGTTAATAGTATTTGTTAATTTTTAGTACATTGTTAATAATATCTCAATAATCCAAGTAAAACTTGAATTTAAATGAATTCTTAATTGTCTTTAACAAACTAATTATTTTTGGTGTGAAATGAATAGAAATACACTTAACTTAATTTCAGTGACAGGGCTCGATCCTGAACTATGTGATGTGCTACATGCAAGTGAAAGCATTTACCATCAGTTAAATTGAAATATATCGGTAAGTTGCTTTTGTCAGGCAGCTGGAAGCACTGATGTTATGCATGCTGACACTGTAACCAATACATCCATGTCTGCATGTATAAATAATGCCTGCGCCTGGTTGCGTATGTAATTACACAAGAGGAAAAATGGGACAGATAAGTATTGATCTAGGAGGGAGCATTTATTTTCATAAGCAGGGACACACACACACACACACAAGCAGCTATGCATGCTGACACACATGCCCTGTCAAAAATAATTGCACACATTCATGCAAGGATACAGGGTAAACCCACCTGGACTTAGCTCCTCTACAAATTGATTTGCCATATTGGTGTGGTTGCATATTAAGGAGCAGCAGTTACATGTTTTATGTATTACCTCATATCATATAGATGTACACATGCAAGTAAAGACAGACATGCACCTACATGTTCACATTCTGGAAGCAAAATGAATCTCTTATCAGACAGAACATGGAGACAGGGACCTCTGCCAACAGCGCAGCTATGAATTACAGCTGGAATATGAAACTGCAAATCAAAGCTGCCGTTAGAACCGGAGGAAGAGTGATTACCCTTTTTGGGAAGAGAGGTGAGAGCAAAGGCATAAGAAATTGAATGAAAAGGGACAAAATATGGGAGAAAGAGTCTAACAGTGTGTAGGTGAAGGGGGAAGCTGGGCAGAATTAAGTAGAAAGAAAGTGAACATTAGACTGCAGATACATGAAGGGGATCTGAGGAAAAAGGAATCCGACATAAAGACAAAACAAGTAAGCAGGAAGAGAGTTAGTGCTGGATAAAAAAAGGAGTATATTTATGTTATTGGTATGATACAGGGCCCAGAGGAGCAGGCTTAAGTCATTTTGTTTGTCTTCCGCTAGCGGCTGTAATACACTGACAAGTGAGTAAATCCTGCATTTAATTGTCTGGCTGACAGTAAATTCTCTTCAGCACAGAGAGGTTTCCACTCAGCCACAGCGCAGTCAATGTAAACTCAAAAATAAGTCTGCACAGTTTTATATGATCAAGTAACAACTGCGATAGACTGGAGCGGAGTTCTAGAAGCAGTGTTACACCTTCCTGTAGGGGAAAAGAGTCGCAACAAAAAAGTGTCATTCCCTTTGTCAGCTCCCATTAGTGACTAGTGAAGTGCAGTTTAGTTATTTATTACATATGTATCTTTTTTTTTAATATCAGGGTGAGCCCGCAGCAAAGTAACTAACAAAAGCATCTGATTTGAAGAAGCTACACCAGCCCACCAGAATAGATCAATAAATGAGACCCAGAGTCTTCCGCCATGCTAGAGACCCCGCGAAGCTGCCAATGCTTACAATGAAGATGCCAACATGCTGATGTTTAGCAAGTTATGTTCATCATCTTAGATTGTGATATTATCATGTTAACATTTGCTAATTAGCACTTAACATATATTTCAACTGATATGAATGCCACCAATTTTGCAGGTTTTTGGTCTTAAAGCAAATCATTGGACAAACTGAAAATCTGAGATTGAGATTGAGAATCACCATAGTAAGTACTAGGGATGAGTTTCAGACGAGTATCCGTTACGGATAAAGCATGTTTGACGAATACGATTATGATACGAGTAAAATCTGTTAATATCTGTGTTCGTGCTGAAGGAAAATCCTCATTGTGGAACGGACTGTCTTCGCGCTCTGTGATTGGCCAGTCACACACAGCGCCCGCCCCTCCCTACACAGACACGTCTGTGGTCTCTGCCAGAGACTGTATGGTCTCTGCACGTCTCTCCCAACCTGCTCCCAACATACGCGCGGTGCATTTGACAAGACAGAGCTGAAAACGTCTCGCGTCCGCTCGCGTCGCGTCGGTAAATGCCTCCGCTCCACTCCGATTTTTTTTTTTTTTAGCCGTCTGCTTGCTCTTAGTTTGGCTGGTGATATGAAGTCAATTGAAAAACTTTGCTCGTACTGAACGCGGTGCTTTTGAGAAGAAGTGAACAAGGCTGACAGAACAGTCTCACAGACCACTTACACACATATAGCTGTAGCTGAACATACAAATTAGCCTATATTAATATTTTTATTGTATGTGGCTGCATGCAGTATCTGACACTTTCTCTCTGCAGTTCATGAAAATAATACTATTGAGATATACTGTATATTGGCTTTGAATACAGTAGATTAGCAACTTCTGATCAATCCATATCAATTTCAGACTTAAAATAATGTAAAGTTTTAAGCCTCACCCATTTCTGCACTCATTTCCGGTTTGGGCCCCGCCCACTCCGAATACAGACACAGATACAGATAATGTAGATGGTTAAACAGATACGAATACAGATACAGATAGTGGTGTACTCGCTCATCCCTAGTAAGTACGCTTTTAATAATCAGCAGACAAAGATGCATGAAACCAGACAAGTCATAGAACAAAGAGAAACAAATTATCTTGAGCAGATGCAATGTCTCCTTTATATACCAATTATTCTAAGTATATAGTTCGTTAGACCATTGCATTAGTTGTTGGACTGAGTTACAAATCCGTGCAGGAAAAATCAGTAGATTGTGGTCAGTGACGCAACAATAGCCATAAGTGGAAAGTTGTTGTAGAGCCAGTGGCAATGCAAGAGCTTCTCTTTCTATGGTGCTATTAACTGTGTGATGCCAATTTAAGTTGAAAAAGTATGAAGTAGGATGCTCTACAGTACAGAAGCCCTTAACACTCATGCTTCAACTTAATTTTTTCACTCCATTTTCTCGAGAAAACAAGATAATTCTCGTCCGTTTTCTCGTTCTAACAAGATAATTTTGTCGTTATCATGCGATAACAAAATCCGTTATGTCACGATAAGGACAAAATTATTTCGTTTTCTCGTTATAACGAGTTTATTTTCCGCTGAGGTAAAAAGCAAAACCAATCTGCCAGACCAGAAGGTGCTCTACTGTCACTGCACATTACCGACTGAAGCCAGGCCTGGACATGCTCTACTGTACAAGCTGCAGCTGTACAATCTAATGAGGTAGGTTAAGCCTGTTCATGTGTTTGTTTGTACTTTTGCAGGTCTGCGGAGGGCTTGCTTCATAATTCTTTAAATTATGTTGTTATAACGAGAAAACGGAGAAGAATTATCTCATTTTCTCAAGAAAACTGAGCGAAGAAAAATTAAGTTGAAGTATGGCTGTTTAGGGCTTTCGTACTACAGAACCACTCTCACTTTAAGAGTTTGCTGCTAATTTGGTAGTTGTCAAGTATAAATAGCTGATAGCCAGGAGACTGTAATTAGTTGTTTGCAGTTAAGGTTTGGAGCACATTTTGTTGTTTGTCATTACCACCCTGAGCAGACAAATATGAAGCTATTATTAATGAATGATTCCACTATTGAATTTCATCATTATTTAAGGAAAATAATGACTAAATTTATGACTAATGTAGTATCTTATGAAACATGGACTGCATTATGTTTGTTCCTAGATACAAAAAAGGGTTATGTAGATGTTGACTTGTCTCCAACTGTTTGTCATAACTGCACATGTAGGATTTATATTTGACCAAAAATATTACCCAAGTAATGGAATATAATCACCTTTATATTACATATAAAGAAAATTATACCTAAAATATATGTGGAAAAACAGAGCACTGGGGAAGTTGCTTTCCTGTATAAAAATGAAATGGTTTACATAATGTTTTTATTCTTATCTTCTGAACTCCTGATCTCCCAGGGTATGGGGACAGGAGGAACATCCTTTTTTAAAATCCCATTTTTCTCTCTCTAATTTCTAAGGTTTTGTTGATCTTTCTGCTAATGCCTCTCTGAACATTGCTCTTACTCTGCAGCCTTGAGAGATAATATGAGTTGATTAAAATGTTGATACACTCATCTAGGTCACCTTCAGCTATTGCCATGCACTCAAGCTAATGAGATTAATAAGAAACAGTAAGTGAGGCTGGAAGTGCCCTGTCGACTATTTTGCCCTGGATTGAGCCTTTCAGGTGACTAACAGGCTGCCTGAACTTTTATTTTGGAAGTTCCTTGGGCTCATTCAGGACAAAAAAGTACAGCAAAAATCATTACCAGGTAATATTTTTATTTCAAGTTAATATGTTTGAGTCTCTGTAATAGGATGTAATTGTCAGTGGAATGCGACAGTATGATCTAAAAATACAAGTTCAGAGACAAGGCCTCCTTCTGATGCAATTCAAAAGTCATTTGCACCTTTTTACCAGTTCTGTCTCTGACTGAAAATTCTCAAACAATGATTGTGTAGAAAGCCACAAAACTTTGCAACTTGGCAACTTTCTTGCTTTCTTAAGGATCTTTGTGTAGTGGGAACGTGTGTGCAGACAAATCACATTCCTGATTTTCTTGAACACATCACCCGAGAATTAAGTGGACTCCTCCCATGGCCCAGCCCTGACTGAGAGTATTTAAAGCACCTGTGGTGTCATGGCTGCCCTTTGTGGTGGTTTTAAGGGTTTTGGCTGTTTTCAGAGAACTCATTCATTCACGCACATGGTGATTATGTTATTTATTTGACAGTCCCCTGATTGTCTGTATTGGTGTCTGCTTGGCTGAGGATTGTGATGCCAAGTTTGTCTTTCTTGGCATAGTATGAATGCTGCTGACCCCCTCCTAGGTTTCTATTGGTTGCTGTTTTGCCTTCATCACTTTGTTTTGCCCTTGGTTAAACTAGTATTGTCTTGGCTTGCTGCCCTCTGTAGTGGAACTGGCGGCCAGCTGGTGGCAGAGGTCAGGCCTTGTATTTTGGTTGTGTTCCCTTCAGACCGTAGTGTAAGAGCACTGGGGCACCTTATCTTGCAGTTTGCAGTGTTTGTGATTTGCTGTGAGCTCACGAGTGGTTGGTGGTTTGTAGCACTCTTGGGACACTTAAGCAATTATCCACCTCCCCCTGCTGGCCTCCGTCCACTTTCCTCTCATTGTGTTAATTGTATCACTCTGGAAGTGTTCCTCTTTAAAACAATGTTACTGTTCATTAGCATTTATGTATTTTTTTGTGCATTTTGATTGGTTTAATTTATTCTGTCGTTTTTTAGTTTACTCTTTCTTCCATCTCCTCCACCTATTTTTGTAAGCACCCCACTACATTGGGAAGGAGAGAGGTAAAACCCCTGGATCGAGAGTAGACTTTAAGAAGAGGTATAACTACAGCTACCTTAATTACAGACTGTGTTTTATAGCCTGTTTATATATCAAGTAAAGACGTGCTAACTATGAGTAAAACTCCGTTTAACATCCTAATTGAAATGGGGTCTAAAAGACAGGTAGATGGTTTAGGCAAGGCAAAACTCTTTATTTTGCCTTGACAGAGTTTGAGGAAAACGCTTCTCTATAAATTGACTCTCACTTGGATAAACAGATTCTGCCTGTGCAGCCCAAAATTCAAGGGCAGTCTCTTGGTTTGTGGGCTGTGACAGCTGCCCCTTGAATTTCTTCTTTGACACACGGCTTTGAGAGGCTAAACCTGGATCGCCGGCTTGCTTTTGACAACAATTTGAATCTGGTCTGCTTTCACTGTGGTCGCTCTTTGGATTCTTCTTCTCCCTCCTCTGGCTCCTCATCTTCAGCCTCCCCCTCCCGTACTACTGGTAGAACCAACTGAGCAATGTAATCTTCTGCTTTTCCCAGAAGCCCCTCAATTTGCTCATCATCATTTTCAAGGAGTGCTTCAGGTGCAACTGTCCGGTTGCATGCAGCATGCAGCAGCAGTGAGGGGGGAAAACTTAAACTCAGTGTGATCAAGAAAGCTGCTGAATCACTTGTCCATGTTTGCCTTCATCTTGTTTGCCAGGGAAGCTGGGTCTTTGAAGCTAGAACCCTGGGCATGGGCGAAGTCAGACAGGTGACCTGCAGGTCCAGAAGGGCGGACACCACAAGGGATAAAGACTGTGTGTCACTCTGGAGCATCTGGGTATGCTCAGCAAAGGGGAGGAGCAAATCTCTTAGAGCAGTCAGCCTCTGCCACTTGGCAGTACACAGTCCCAGCTCATCCCCTCCGCGACCTGAACTACTGAGTCCTTGATTTGGAGAAGCTGTGATATCATCAGAAATGGGCTGGATCATCTAGTAGGGCAGTCTTTGACCAGAATTAGTTGACACAGGAACATCAGTCGCTCAGTTGCCACCAATGACTTGCAGAAGAGCTTGACAAGCACTCTAATTTTTGCTCAGCAGTTGGTTGACACTCTGCAACTTGTGGTGAGCATGATCCAGAAAGATGCAAGTGTGTACAACCTAGCTTCAAACCTAGATAGATACAACAAAAAACACAGACAAAAAGATTATTAATCTTATATCGGAAATTGAATTGGCATGAACAATAGCTAAAAGTGAGGACCATTGGTGCAGCTGCTGCCATGGTCCATCAATGATTTCATAAACTAAATTGGTTGTCAGTGTGTTGTGAAGAATGTGCGCTGAATGCCAGAGAGTGGGCGTGACCAAACAAAGATAGGATGCAGCGGCATTGCTAATACCTTTTAGCTTTTACTGACAGATTACAGGCAGAATAGGCTGAATTTTCATGCGTTTAAATGTCTGACAGACCAGCCAGTCTTGTCTCGTCAATGAAAACACACACAACTCGTCATGTTTTAGTCATCAAAGAGCCATGTTTAGCTCGTCACTGTCTCGTTATCGTCGTGAACAAAGATGAAATAATTTCGTCATCGCCATCGTTGATGAAAACAACAGTGATGTACAGGAATCAACACGTCAGTCTCTTCACAGCTTCCTGGAAAACTCAATATTGAATCAAGCATCGGTTGGATGCAACATCAGACATGTTCTACAAAACATGAAATAACTTTGGAACCATTTAGGATAGAGGCAAGCTTGTGTTTGTGTCTGAACCATGAGGTTCAAGAATGTTTTTGAACCTTTATTTAACTTTACCCTGTGAATTCACATGGTCCACTAAAAGACATTACCATTACATTCTGTACAATATTTCAATATGCTGCATCACTTTTATCTCTGCTTTTTATTGATTCATGGCCCAATATTTATTTATACCTAATGGCCTTAGTGTGCATAAAACAAACTGTTTGTTGGATCCTGTGAAAGATCTTTCCAAGCCAAACAGACAGCCTTTCCAAAACAGACAATCTAACGATCATGCTGACTGTGCAGGAGAGTGAAAGCTGGCAGGGTTTGAACTTCTCTCTCAAGCTCTCTATTATCATTCTTCATAAAACTACTTCAGTCACTTTTTACATGTATAACAAAGTGCAACACCAAAATGCTTTTGAAAGGAAAAGTGTGCAGCCAGTCAACAGAGAGCACACATGTGGCACACCAACAGACACAAAGCTTAATTCAGAGTCAGCAAACTTAATAAATGAATATCAAACAATTGGGTGATTGAAGCTTTACAGTATTAAATCAAGTACAAAACTTAGTCTAGAATGCCATCCCAGCTATGCAATACAATCTAATACATTAACCTCCTCCTAAACTTGTCTCCATCTAATGAAAGTAAATGGATATAAGAAGGGCACAGGGCACAGAACACACACACAAAGTTCCTAAACCTACCTAAACATATGTCTGGGAGAACAGAGAAGTTTTAAACTTCTTTTTTAAACTTCTAATTCTGAAAGTGATTTATTAATCACAAAAACTCCAGGACTTACAGCAAAACCAAAAAGATGAAGCACAGGTGAAACAGAGATGCTTCAGTGGTTGGAGACCGGGCAGTGGGTGCTGAGGCAGGAAGGCAGGAGATGTTCTGGTGCAGTGGGTTGCGTTAGAGCAGGTTGGGATGAACAAAGAAGAGAAAAACCAAGGAACGAGTGGAGACTGGAGGAACACACACTGGGGATACTAGGAACATCGAAAAACTCGAAGCACTAGAAGACAGGGAAACACTGATGAACAGAGACAAAGACAGGGAACGATCTGGCAGCTTGAGGGAAGAATGAGAGGAGTTTTAAAGCAGAGGTGAGGAGGTGGAATTGGATGCAGCTGTGAGAGAGAAGCCCCCAGCACCTGAGACCACGCCCCAAGCCACTGCAAGCAATGCCTGAACAAAAACAATGAAACGATCTTAAACCAAAAACACTGGAGATGAAACAAAAAATGCACAGAAGATAAACTACAAAGTGCACAAAATTAAACATAGAGACACAAACTATAACACCTGTAAAATTTTTTGGAGAATCATGGGTGTCCAAAATCTTATTGCCGCAGTACACCACCTGCACCAATGTGACTGGCATCAACCTGCAGTTTAAATGATTGATCTATGTGTGGGGCAGGCAGGACAGGTGCATCACAAAGAATCACCTTTACACTATCAAAACCCCCAGATATATTTTACTTTCAACAGTTCAGTTTCAACAGGCTACTGCAAAGGTTTCTGTAGAGGTTGTTTGCTGCCGGCAGCAGATAGTGATCAATTGCCTGCACGTTCACATGAGGAGGTGGCAAGCACTACCCAACCTTCTCACCGAGGTATGTCACTGGTGTCTGAGTGTCAGAAGTCCAGAATCCAAAAACTTACACTTGGCTGGACTGACTGAACAGAAGTGTTTTATTGCCATTTTATCGACTATGTTAATGCCATTTTCAGTTATGTGTGAACGATACAGAACATCTCCTAACAAACTTGAATACATACGTAGTTGACCCACCTTGGCTTGCCAGCATACCGTTGGACAGTTTATAGTGGTAACGTTAAGTTGTTTTTGGACCCAAAGATTTCCCCTTTCATCCCCTTACCACAAAACTATCACACTGACACAAATCACCATGGACAAACACATTGTTACGACCCAGGTGGTGTTAACTCTAGGGATTGAGGGACGCAACACAGAGCCAAGATGTAAAAATGGCAGAAAGCCGTTTATTGGTACAGTGGACGTAGAAAACAAGTCAAACACAAAGCGAGCGGCGAGGGGCTGCGGATAATAAATTAAAACAAAGGTAACTCAGGGCCGGGCAACCCCACGCCACTGGTTACTGCAAAGATAAATAAAGAAGCCAACCAAACAAAAGACCAATAACGAGTAACACAAATGGCACAACCTAACACAAGATCAAAGTGTCTATGGCGAGCCCGAGGGCAAACACACGAGTGTCTCTAAATATACAGGCACGGTGGCGGACTGCTCAGAACCAAATCACAGCCGCCCCAGCAATCACACACATGCGGCTTAAATAGCCTCCTGGGCTACTGGGGCTGGAGCGGAGGCTTGGCCGGAAGGGGCGGGGCGGGCCTGCTGGGGGTCACCTGGTTGACTGTCGTGAGCGGTGACAGTGGGGAATCCCCGGTGACGTCACAATCAGCTGGCTGTCAACTTAAAAGCACAGATTAAAATACCAAAAAATACGGAGGCCCGTAACACACATAATGCCAGCCCTTGCTGATACTAAGCACAAAAATGGACATTAATGACACAGGTCTGGTGGGATTAGCTGGGCCTAAATGGACAAGAAGCAAATGACAACCTATATTTCCACAGACTGTAAATACAACCAAGGTGTTAATCCTTATCTCATTCCAGACTGATCCCTCCCTTCTCTGTGGATCTCTAGTAGGGGAGTTCAACAAACCAGATAAAGACCATACAATTTTCAGTAACCACAAATTGAAAACTAGGACTTTGTCCTTGCTAGCCATGTCAGAATTATACAAGTATTGCACACAATATAAATCCAATGCCAATAATTAGTATTGTACATCTTTACAGACATGTTAATAACAGCCGGCTAAACATCTCATTGCTAAATAAAACAAATCCCTTCTTTCTAGCACAATCTCAGCCTGAGATTTTAAATTATTAGTGCAAAGTGCCTTTCTGCCATGTAACCATACTGCTGTCAGCTGGTCATGTATAGTAAGCCCTCTTCCATTCAAAACATAGATTAGGTTCAATAATTCAAAGTTTTATTTAGGAATTATCTTCTCCTCCAGTTGAAATAATGGGAAGAGGAGGTAGAGCCCTGATTGGCTGAGAAATCTACTGCCACACCTCCTATTCCCCCAAGGACAAAAACAGCTGATTCCTTGAACCTGCTCTTTTTTTTTTTTTTTTTTGCAAGTATGTAGCCATAATCAAACCCTCTCCTCCACCATTACCCAATTCATTACACAGCTGACTGTATTGCCTTCTCATTTTGTTAAGATCAATATTGCTCATTTGTTCCATCCTGACTGTAATGTAGTTGTTATCAGTCATTTCATTTATCTTGTGCTAGTAGGTGTTAGATCAATAAATTGGCCTAAATGTAGAGCATATAGTGGCTCATTTGCTTGATTGACAGTGTCTCAGCATGTCATAATTAGTCATGCTAGTTCTTCCTTGCTCCATCGAGGCTCCCTTGCCTATGATCAAATGTAGTGTTTATAGCTGCACTAACAGCCAAGATGACAGCGAGCAGTAACCAAAACTCCAGGCGACACCTGTAGGGGACACGCAGATGCTACTGCCATGTTTTTCCTCCTGATTTACCACTCCCTGTGGGTATAGAACATTTTCCACCAGTGATTATGCCTGGCAGCGGAGCAACAAGCACAGTGATTTAGATAGAAGCAGTGAATTTTGATCAGGCATGTTCCCAGTTGCAGCTCCTCAACATCTATCATACATGTATTTAGTCTGCCGGAGTTTTATATCAAGCCTTTTCTTTTGCATGCCGTATCTTTTTTTCTTCTGCAAGTTGAATGATCGCAGAATCACCATCATTTTTATTTCTGCCTCTACTTCTGCTTGTCCTATTTATCCAGCCAACATTTCTTTTTTAATTCTCTTGGTCTTTCAGACTTAGCACTGTGCGCACTGATAGCCGTGCTAGCAGTGAGGCTTTATAGGATGGCAATGACAGGTTTTTGGTCACTTTGCCCCAGAAGCACAGTATGATAATTCATATATGGAATATCTATTAAATAGCTAATTTTATGCCAGTCCATTTAATAGTTACGGAAAGATGTCCGTGGTGTCCAGAGGATGAATCCTAACGGTCATCTCTTGACCTTTTCTATCGCTCCCTTAAGAGGCAGAAGGTTTCAATTATCCTGGGAAATATCACAGCATCAACTCAGTGGACTGGCACAAAAAGTCCATTTTATGATATTTTTGGTTGACAAAGGATGAGTCTCTGACTTTGGTGATCCTCTGACACCACTACCGCGAGTTTCCCATTTCTGGATTTAAGTGAACTGTCTCAACTGGATTGCGATGAAATTGTAATGAATTTGGTGATCTCCTGACTTTTATCTGGTGCCATTATCAGATCAAATTGCTTGGTTTACCAAGTAAAGATTCAGATATTATTTTTTTGTCCTCCATAGAAGAAAAGAATGCAAAAACAAACAAGAATATCACAAAACAAGCCTCTTACAGTGGGTTATTTAAAGCAGTTATAGCTGAGGGTGCAAAACTGCTCCTGAAGCAGGTCTTTTTTTTCTCTCTCTCTCTCTTTTTTGTGTGCAGATTGGTTGTCAGTATACAGCCAAAGGGGGAGGAAGGTAAAGCATGGGCTTGCTATGGTCGGTGCTCTGAGAGTGGTGACAGGTTGGCAGTGGGTTGATCAGTTATTTTAGAAGATATGTTCATGGTTTTCAGGAGTTTGTTTCTATTGGTCAGGGTGAGCATGGTGAACAGGACAGGGTACAGTAAAGGAGGATGGGTTCAATAATACTTTGGTAAAGAAGAAGCAGGAGGTGGGGTTTGACTGAGGGAGCCTTAAGAATCTCAAAAGGACAGGATATCCTCCATTGTTCCTGTGTGTTTTTGTCAAGTTGAAGATGATGTTACAGCAGTTTGATCCGGCATCGCTATGACGATCAGCTAAATGTTACGAGGAGTGGGTATGGACTCAAATGCAACACACAATCCAATGCTTGGAAAAGCCTTAAATAAATGCAAAAGAAATCTTCACAAAAAAACTCATCGAAGGGTCACGTCCAGAATCCAGCAAAGACAGAATGAAATGAACTGGCTTATATAGAGTCCTGGTTGTGATTAGCTGCAGCTGGGCACACAGGTGACTAGATGAGATGGGAGTGACTAGTAGGTGAGGTGAAGCAGAGGCGGGGTTAGTAGAAAAGTACTGATACCTGAGGTGAGAAGTATGGCAGGTGAATAGTGACAGACTGAACTTAGACAAGACAAGACAAGACTATGACAAGGCAAGACTAGGACAAGACTGACAGAACTAAACAGAGACTGAAACTAAGAAAGAACATAACTGAGACTAAGGCCGAACAGGAACTAAGACACAGAACTAAGCCAGAACATGACAGGACAAATACAAGACATGAACAACACTCAGACATGAGCACAGATAGAGAATGGACACAGACATGGCAGGGAATGACCAGGGCTGAACAAAAACATGACAGGCAGAATGTGACAGAAAAAAACTAAGGCTGAGAAAAAACTAATGCAAAAAAAGGCTGCAGTAGAAAACAAAATTGAGAAAAGTCCCTGATACCAAAGTGTCAAGTTGACCCGACCTGTAGTACTATGCAGTGGAAACAGTTTGGAAACACTTCAGAGAACGCAGAAATCTCTGTTTTTTTCCTTTATAATAGAAATAACTTCGATGATGAAAACCAGCTGATTAGGTTTTAAGTTTATCAAGTTGGGGAGGTTACATTCCATGAGCTTTTCTATCGGACTACTCTGAGATTGTCTCTTATACAGTGGATGGAATTTTCCAACACTGGCCTAGGTAAAACTTCATTGATCTGTATATAGAAAGCCTGTTTGCTTCAAGTCAATCTAATTTAAGTTAATGTAGTTCCCAGAAGCCAGTCTTACAACTAGTGTAATATCTACTGTTTTAGTAAGATTTAAAAAAAAAAAAAAAAAGTCTTCCTGTAAGGTGGCAAGCTGCAAATCGTTCCCTCAATTATCATTTTCTTTGCTTTCTCCCTCACATCCCCCAATCCCTGTCTCTCTTCATTTCTCCATCTTATCTGTCCAATATCTTTCTCTTTCCAACCTCTACCCCCTTCTGCTGTCCTTGTTATGACATTTAATCTTCCCATCAGACCTCCTTCCTCTCTGACCTCTCTCCATCTATGTCAATAACCATCTCATCTCCACACACTGACAGAGTAGGCATTTATCCGCCGTCTGACTCGATTCTCCTGTCCTCCCTTTCGATTCCATTGTCTCCCTGATGTGTCTGAATACAGTCTGGCTGTATTTAGATTGAGATTTTTTTAACATAAAGCTATTGTGTGAGCTAACCCAGTGGTTCTTGAACTTCTCTGACCCCATGGTTGAGAAATTACACGGGGCTCAAGAGATAGATAGCCATTTTGGGTTTGATTGACATGCTTGCTTGATGAGCATCAACTGTTTATATTTTCTTCCCTGTCAAATGTCTAGAAAATCATTTATTGAGTATTTCATATGTTGAATTGCTTCCTGGTTAATCCTGCTAATCTAGCCTTTTTCACAGCTGCCATTTTGACTGGTCATAAAAGCAAAGGCACAGGTGGAATGAATACATGGCTAATGATGGTCCTGACTCCATTCTTACAATTACTGCAATGCAGCAGTTCATAGTGGTAAGCACACCTGTGTTTCAAAATATTGTCAAAAAGCTTACCGAAGTCAAAATGTTTACTGATCCAAAACGTGGAGGGACCATTAATCTTAAACTGATATTAAATCACTCCTTACCACAATTGGCATAAATACTGCAGAGAGGCAGTGTCTGCTGGGACTAGGATGGGTATGTTATGAGGTGTTGTGTATAAAGATGGAGTCCATTCATTCCAATGAAAACATAGGACAATTCGACAGCTCTGCTTGACTGTATTTAGCTTTCTTTATGCATCCGTGGTACAAGAGCTTTAAATGAATTTGACACTGGTGGGTAAGGATTTGTCAGTGTAAGTTTTGTGTTGGCAGGATGTTGTACTTGCAGTATTGAAAATTACTCAAGCCTTACGTATTCTAAGCACATATCTAGTGGCACAATATTATGGTTTAACAGTGCAGCAATAACCTTTTCCCTCCTACGCAGAGGATCAATCATATTGTTATCAGGTTGTGTGTGGTTGTTGACTCATGTCTTTTAATGAATAAACTATGCAACACTGCTGAGACTCATGCTGTTTCTTCAAACACAATCTCTTGCTTTTGACAAACCTGTCTTCACATGGAACAGAGGGTTATGGTTGGGTTATTGTTAGGCTTTGAAAAAATCGGCAAAATTTTGCCAAACACTTGAGGGCTGCAGGAAGACTGAATGTGGATGATGACTGAAGTGCCTTTGCAGCTGTAAATGAGTGTTCATTCTCATCCTGTTTAATTATTGTGGCAGACTCTGTTGTTTTTCTTATAGCTGCTTTGTTCTGGCTGACAAATTCAGTATTTTAGCAGTGTGGGGTCAAGCTGTGCTGACATGTCTTGATCATATTGCCTCTTTGTGAGACAGATTTTTGTGAAATAATCAAAATAATATTTAGTAAAAAATAATAATAATAAAAAAAATATTTTACCGTGTCAGTGTCCACCATGCCACAGCGCATTTACATTTTTACTGGGCAAGACACTGGCCCACAACAAGACTCTGAAAATAGTCCTTTTGATGCTTCTCCTGCTGTTTGTGTGTATTAGGACTTTGCTTTTGTCTCTTGTTTTTATAGTGACTTTACATTTTACTGGTCTCACCACACAGAACAGTATCTCTAAGAGTTGCAACTGTAAAGGGCTATTCTTCACCTCACAATATAAATCCAACGCCAACATTAAGTGCAAAAACAGGAAGGATGATATATTGCATGTGGAGAGGCAGACACTGAGGGAGAGGATGATAGATATGAGTGCCACATCCAGCTTTCATGGAGAAGACTTAAAGAGGTGAAAAGTCAATGCAGCTAAGCAGCGGTCAATCTCTCCCATGTACCCCGACCCCCTACCTCACACATAATGTAGACAAGAATGACAGCAGGAGAGAAAGATAAGAGACATTGCAAACACCAGGGGAGGTTTTAGGGTCAGTGGAGATCTGGAGCTTAAACCTTATACATTACAGTCCACCACAACACGACTCAGTACAATCCATGATTTGTCAAAGTTTGGATTACATTCAGTGTAGGAGGAGACATTATTGGTGAGTAATCTTAATCAAGGCGCGCATGTGTGTGCATGTGTGTGTGCACCTCTGTCATCTAAAGCCACATAAACTATATGCTTTAAATGTTCAGACTTATAAGACTTACTTTAGTGTACAGAGAAAGCACATTTTAACATATGATATTGTATTTATTCATAGAGGAATGTCTGTAAGGCATGAGATTTGTTTGGGCAGGTTGAGAGTGTTTTGGCAACACTGTATCATATGAATGTAAAATTATGTTATATAATGAGATTTCAGGATTGAGGCATACATTCATGACTTTTCATTACACTAACCTAAAAACCTATTATTGGGAATTTTGAGAAAGTTTCAGAGTGACAGAGAAATAGTGTCCTCATAACCATAGTAACTCAGTCCTGTCTGTGTGTGTGCGCAGTGTGAGAGGGAAGGACGCTGTGCTCCTGCCAGAAAAGTCACTGACTGAGATTACTCTGAGCAGCGTGCATGGGAATAAATTACAATATCACAGATTTGTGTATATTTCTCGCTTTCCCCTCTGATAGTCTGAAAAACATTTGTCACTAGTTGCTTTTCAGAAACAACGTTGCTGAAAAGTTGCCAGCTTGGCAACGTTGTGCGCTCATATGAAACATTTTGGCAGTGAAGACGAGCCAAGCTAAAGCAAAAAAATACCTGCGGCTATACACAGACCCTTAACATTTTCCAAGGTAAACTCCCCTTTAATTATTCATTGTCAAACCCATTGAGCCTGGGCTGCGACGTGATCACCATGGTAAATATCCATCCAAATGTAGAGCAACATTTAACCAAAAGCACATCGAGATAAACAGTTGGTGGCGCTAAGTCTAAAGTTGGGTGCTATTAAACCATTGCAAAAGATGACTTTGAGACTTTTAGAGCATCGGCTTTTGGAAGCCATGACACTTCTTTCCTTTCCCCCAGTTATGGCCACAGTAGCTGACGGTCATGTTTTTCCAGGAAAGAGTGAGATCTTTGAAATTAAGCAATGAAAAACAACAACTTCACATTTATACTTGCAAAATTCAAGGCGTATAATGTTCAGTACTAACTTCTCTTGGGGCCTGTATTGGATGGTATGTTGACTGTTGTTCCGTGATACAGTTTTTATATAATTCCCTTGGATGATAAATGTGACTCGTAATAACCCAATGCTGCTTATTTATTTGGAGGTTGTGGGGGCTGTTTTTCCCAGCTGACTGAGAAGATGTTTTTATGACAAATTGAGTATTTTACGGCTGCTCAGTGGCAGCATGTTTTTTTTTCCCTGACTGAATGACTGGATGACTTTACATGGCTGACTGATTTGTCTGCAGAGTGTCAGGATGGCATCAGGGATTCTAGTGGTCAGCCAAAGACAGGCCATACATGATAATGCAGTCTGCTGCTACCCTGCAAGGACACCACACCACACACACACACACACACACACACACACACACACACACACACACACAGTGGAGAGAAGCCCTGTGGTTTTCCCTTTGTAAGGCTGTCCTGAGCCAAACATGACACATCTACCTCCATCTCACACAGCCTGTCTCTCATTATATGTATAATTCTCCCACACATGCAAAACTATTATTTGACTTACTAGCTATTATTTTCTTATCCAGGGAAAAACACTGTGAGGCAAAAATGCATTAACAGGTAAATAACAGTCCAGATTAATCTTTTGCTCTGGTATAGTCTCACATGGAACTTCTTTCAGTTCTATGATTTGTATTAATGGCAGACATCATCGGATCCCTATGTGAATCCGCCAGTTCTGTTGTTGGAGGAGTAAAAATTCTGAATTTCATTTCTCGCCACACCATGATATCTTTCCTCTTTCTCCTGGGTCTAGAGTTATGGAGACAAAGGCGGAAATTATTAATGAATGCTCTGATATATTTGGGGTACATTTAGATGCCTCATAGACCTGCTCAGCAAAAGACTGTGACTCATGATAAACCAGGCATCTAAAATGTGTCTAATTGGAAATGTAGAGTATGATAAGATAAGATAAGATAAGATGTAGATGTAGAGTAAGATAAGATAAGATAAGATAAGATAAGATAAGATAAGAATTTATTTAAGCCTTTAATGTGGGTGTTAGAGTAACGTACGTACATGTCTAGAGATACATAAATAACAGTGAGGGGAAAACGTGAATATGCTAAGGTAAACACAACATGAATTGTTAGAATGTATACAGCATGCAGTCAGAGTGTAAGTACATGTAATGCTAGTAGCTGACATTATATACAGAATAAACAGCTGGATATGAATACAGTTATACACTACAGGACAGATATGTACAATGTAGACAATATGAATACGCTATAGGGCAGATCTATACTGTATGGACAGAGATATAATTTATTGGTATGAGAGAACATAATAGTCCAGGTGAATCTACATCTGGATGGAATATTCAGATGGATTGATTGCATTTGATACAAATATCCATGGACCATGAGGATAAATCCTAATGACTTTTCATTAGGAGCACTTTTTCAATGAAATATCTCAACATCTGTTTTATGGGTTTAAACAGACACTGATGGTTCATGCTCAGGTTCGTCAGTATTTTCTTGTTGACTCATTTAGTTACTTATCAGAATGCACACATGGTTACTTGAATATGATGCTTCTGTGAATAATAGTAATTTCCTAATCTGTAATTCAGAAACAAGCTAAGCACCAGATTTGCCTTTGTACATTCTTGTTGATGTTATATACTGTTTATGATGTGATGCCATGCAGCTGCAGCACTATACGGAGACATATTTTTCACCCACATATATGGGACATTTTCAACTGCAGTGCATATGTTGAACACATTAGAAAGTGTCATCTGTATGTATTTTATACCCACGTCTTTAACTGATCTAACTTCCAACGTGATCAGTGACTTTAGTTCATCAAATATATGCCTGAAGTGGCTAAATGTGCGGAGGAGGGAAAAAATTAAACTGATACTCCCTGAACTGTGGAATAATGCAAATGAATCTTTACCAATTAATTGCATCTTGATGCCATAATGTGGGTGTTAGAAATGTTAATTGTGGACTCTGGAGTTTGACAGTGTTTTGATATATATATATTCCATGTGTTTATTTGAGCGTTAGACCTTCAGACTTTCCTCATGTTCACAAAGCTGCTTGAGGAACGTCACCAAGATAATATTAGATCTGATATGACATTTGGGTTATGTGAGGGTTAAGGCTATGCTAATAATTAATGTGTACATGATTATACTATCAGTGTTTTGAGACCAGTACATGCTCCCCAGCTATCAATCATCATCCCATTTATAATCTCCCCCATTTATAATCATCTAATCATTTCTTGTCAGGATCAAAATCCCGGTCCATAAATATGTATGGAAGATTTTCCCAGTTGATGTTGGCTGATAAGATTGGACTGACAAAGCAGAGATCAAATGCCAAAGCTAAATGACTTTCAGCGATTATCACATCACTGCCGAAACTGGCCCATCATTATCAATATGCTGATTAAAGCTAAGATAAACACATGGCAATTTAAATATAACTGGTTCAATTTCAGAATCTATTAAAATGAAAGATTGCTATCAAGATGTATGACAGAAGAGCGTCCATATGATGGCCTACATATCTTATCTGTAGGCTTGGCTCTGTGTACGCTGTAGCTGAAACTATGAGAAAACTGTAAAAAAGTGTTCAGCACTGTACTTCATTCTTGCTTATATGAATTTAACTTATGAATTGACTATTCATTGTTAAAGGGCTTGACATTTGCATGAAAAATAAGCCTTAGTGTACACTCAGTGTCCACTTTATTAGGTACGCCAGTGAGGTTGAATGAAATCTAACACAACTGTTCTGCTCTTCATTCTATTTTTATGATGCTCACAATGTTGTTTTGGACATCAATGTCACAGAGGTGTAAATGCATGTATATGTTTCAGTACATAGGTTGTAGTTAGTGATAGTGGTGTGCAGGACTGCATTACATTCAGAGGTGTTTCTTATATTCTCTCCTTCTCACATAAATGGGAAGCACAAAAAAATAATCCGTCTAACTACAATTGAATTTACACAATGTCAACAAAAATTAAAAATGATGACATTTGTAAAGATTGTTGTTATGTCAGGGCTGTTGTATTGGTCTGCATAAGATTGTGCTTGTATAGTTGACAAAGGGGCCACTAAGTGTATTTCTCAACTGATCATAATTATAAATGTAAGTCTATTTTCTGCTCTGTTTACTGATATATTTGATGTATTGAAACAAAACATAACCATATTTAACTACTATGCAGTTGTAGTCTACTGTTGTCTGGCAAAGTGAGCCCCACAAGCCATAGACTCACTGTGTGTCAATAGGTTGTATATAATTTGATAACTTATTTATTTATTATTTTTTTTAAATATCAGTTATTTGGCCACATTATCATGTTCAATTTGGTGAAAAGGGGCTCTGTTGGAAATATGATAATATGCACTTCTAAGAAACCTGTTGTAAAATACATCAAATATATCCTATTTGACAAGTCTGGAGCAAACTCTGAACCCAAATGCACAACACAGAGAGGGGCTTCTTCAAAATAAGAGTTTTTATTAAAAGTACCAAATCAAAGTCACTCACAACGAGGAAACACAAAGAGTCAAAAAGGGAAAAAATGCAAGAACTCAAAATCACTCCGAAGAGGTAACAAACAGCAAAAAGGCAAGGCAAAGTAACAACTGAAAACTTAACAATGATGAGAAGGAGACGTGACATGAAAAAGGCTTGAATGACTTACTCAGACACGAGACAAGACAATCTGGCACAGGACAAAGGGAGACGCAGGTTTAAATACACAAGGAAGGGGATCAGGTGGAAACAATCAGGGCGGGGCGGGAAACACAAAAGGAAGGGCAAGCTACCTGAAACGAAAGGGAAAGTTAGTTTCAAAATATAACAGGAAATCACAGGACAACATGAAACACAAGACGAGAAAATAATCTAAATTATTTTCCTAGATATGACACATTTTATTTACAGAAATTGTACATATGGGAAATGTTGTGAATGAACTGGAAAAAGCGAACAAACTCTACAATTTCTATAAATGTTTTGATTCATTAGGTCGTGACTGTACTGACTGAACTGCTACTGAATGAAGAAACCTGTGGATTACGGTGGCATGTAATCCAACATAGGATAAAACAGATATTGATCCAAGTGCTGTCACCCAAGTTTTTAAAAAGGTTACACACTAAGACGTGGGCCAGATAGTCTTTTGGCTCTTCTTCTGAAGACATTTGGTGATGAGTTGACCCCATCCTGAAGCCCTCTGTTCCAGTTCTCATCTGATCCATGAACCATTCCTACAGTATAGAGACCCTACGACGAAGTGAAGTGCAGCATCTCTTAGACCACTGCCAATTTGCTTATAAAATGGTAGAGATACTGACTGACTTTACTGTAAAGCCACCTAAAGCTAAACCTTGAAAATCCTACAGCTTATGTAAGAATAATGCTTATGGACTTTAGTGTTTGATACAATACTCCCTCAGACCCTGTTTAACAAGCTGAAACAGATGGAGGTGTATGTCTGTATTATCAGGCAGTGCAATGCATTTCCCATAGGATGACAACAGTAGGTGAAAATCAACGCAGCTCTCTCTAACATACAGGTTTTATGTATGGGAGTTCCTCAAGGCTGCATAAGCCCATCGCTTCTTTTTACATTATATACAAATGACTTGAGAAACCAGTACACAAACATAATCAATTTACAGACTTAAACATTACTATTATGTGACTGAGAGAAGATGTTGTGCAGTGGTGTGAGAGGCACAATTTGATTTATGTTAAACATCTAAATGAATAAAACAATAGCCTTTGATCCCAGATCTGTTGCTGATCACAGCCCAGTTTAATCAATGAGGAGAGAGGTATTCGTTTTGGTTCTCAGTTACACCAGGCTCATTAAGTAGAGTATTTTGTTCAAACATTAGGAAGCAGTCTAGTCTGCATTTGGATAATAGTGGATAAAAGCATCATGTTTTTGCTGTACAGGGCAGCCATTGAATCTTATATTGTAGCATCACAGCATGGTATGGTAACTTGACCTTTAAGCTCGAATCACAAGTCAACTCCAAAATGTAATCAGAAGTGCCAGAAAAATAATTGGCATGCTGCCCCCGTCTTCTCTCCAGGAGATGTTTTAGGAGACAGTGAGGAAGCAGAGTGTTAAAGACACCTGTGACGCAAACCATCCTTCATAAAGAGTCTGAGCTGATGCCTTCAGGCAGGAGTTACAGTTTATCAAACTGTAAGTTTTGAACAGGTATAAGTTGTCCTTAGATCCACCATCAATCAAACTAATGGTCAGGAAGAGATGAAGTGTGTGTGTGTGTGTGTGTGTGGATGGGGGGTGGGGGGTTGACAGTGTGCTCATGACTCCTGAACAAAATGACTGGTGTGTGGGCAAGTCCAAAATTGCCATGAGACTGAGGTGTACTGTGAGATCATTTTATACTATATATCAGTTGAGTCAGATGGATATTCAGGTTTTGGGAAAGAGGTGGAGTGAAACATTGAATGGTGTTGATAACAACTTTTCCTCATATAGCCTGTTTGACTTGCAGCTGTAGAAGAAAGTAGAACATATACAACAATGATATTTGATAAGATTATCTGTATAAATCAGAATTTGGATCAGTCAAACTGTGGGATATCTTCTTTTTTTTTTTAACCATTTATGCTCTGTTGTCACTTATTCTCATGTCTGTGTTTCTTAGATAATCATAAAGAAATGTATGTTTTCCCCTGAAATGTCGTTATTACATTTCTGGTAAGTGTGTTGGATTTGTTTGCACTTTAGTCTGTTGGCTGGTGGACCGTCTGTGTCACTGGTGTTATACTATGTATAAACTGAGATTAACATGTAATTGAAAGAGATCTGAACCAAGTTCCTGGACTGTTCTTCTCTAAACATTGAGTACTGCTCACTCACAACCTGATCACCAGGGTTTTAGGTCCATACCCAACAGGCACAACCGCAAGGACAGTGTGGCCATAACCAAGTCAATATGCTCCATTCATTCAAGTGCACACTACTCTATCAGCCAAAGGACTGGATCTACTGCAGTGTCATACAGAGCTTGTAATATTTCATCATTTACACCCTGATTTGTTAATGCAAGAATTAGAACTAATTTAACGAGTCTAATATTTAAACAT
Organism: Centropyge bicolor; assembly: GCA_037975185.1. Classification (NCBI taxonomy): domain Eukaryota; kingdom Metazoa; phylum Chordata; class Actinopteri; family Pomacanthidae; genus Centropyge; species Centropyge bicolor. The sequence goes on from JBBMOC010000002.1 coordinate 11,378,208, forward strand.
TTGAAGAGTGCTTGGTTAACTGTGCTATCACCACAAATAATCCAATTAAGAACCACTTCATAAGATTTTTAAATCAAATGAAACTAAAGCCTCAATCTCCGAAGATTGTACTGCTTAAAAGTAGGATTTGGATGAATTTGCCTGTGCTTAACAAACAGAGAGGAGAGTGCAGACTGGCTCAGTAGTTAAATAATATTGGCACAGTGCAAAATGGGCCACAATTATGGATCCAAAGGCAGACTTATATTTGCAGAGATATTTAAAAACCCAGTCATCTTTTTTGAAACATTAACCATGTCAAACAGTTGTTTTTTTTGTTTTTTTTTTACCAGTTTCCATTAACACTGATTTGACATTCATTTAGTTTATTCAAAATACATAATGTATGTTAAACTGGATGCATATTATTTCAGACTCAGACTTTGAGTAAATGGCTGTACATAAAAAACAACTTGCAAAGGTGTTTTACTATATTTACTGTGAAAATTGTGTTTAGGCTACATGTGTATTAATTTGAGGAAATAAACAACCTACCAACGCAGATGAAAATGGAGACAATCAAAAAACATTTTTTAACACAAACAGGCACTAAAAGCTGTCTAGCTATCAACCAGAATGCAGCAGCAAGTCTCTCCAGACTCTACAGGCAGCAGGAAAACTATCCGCAGGTTAACACGCTAACACGCCAACAGGTACTGAGCCTATTCTCCGAGCCCTGAAACCCTCCCTCGGTATTCTTGGGCATATGAGCAACATAGCTGTGGCGATTTTCTCTTGGGGGTGGGGCACAGAGTCAGTCTTTGAAAACCCCTGGAATAGGGGGTTTAATCTGTGCTGCAGTCAACGGGATATTAATGAAGCAAACTAGTAACACTGGGGGTGCAGGAGCTGTATGTCAGCAACAGGTGGTAAGGTTTATAAATGATTTACGGTCAAAAGGCATGGAAGAGGAATATTTTGTATAAATTAACGAGAGGCGGCCCGTTTATCACGCTGCAAAACCCCTGAAGCTCTGTGTTAGCAGAAGAGCAAAATGAACCTTGAAACATGTCATGTGTGCTTTATTTCCTCTAAGCAGAACTCATGTTTAATACATAGTGAGCCTTCCAACTATGTTGTTGCACTGGCCATACAGTATCTTCGTACAATATCCTGTTTGCTCCAACTCAACCTGCAGCATTCATCTACACGCTTGCACACATGTCAATGCAAGTAATCACACGGCGTAGCACATACACACACACACACACACACTCGATGCGTGAATTGTGCTTCAGCTTCTGAAGCTGATGTACAGAATGAAGCTTCCTGCTGTACAGAACACACACATTGTTATTTATGAAATAAACAGGTTATATATTTCATACAGTATACAGTATGTCATCTCAAATTTTATTTTTAGCTGTTTAGCCCAATATCACAAATTTGCTTAAAGGTGCTTTCCAATTTTTTCCCCAATTTCCCCTCTGAGGATTCAATAAAAAAATATCTTAATCTGTAAAACATACAACACCCTCTGTCCTCGATCTGAGGAGGAATCCCTCTCCCAGGAGATTTACTACGCTGGACTACAGAATATGTCAACCAAGTGTGACAGTCAGTGGACACCTCTTCTAATTACTGACTTCAGGTGTTTCACCCACACCCATTGCCAACAGGTGCATAAAATCCAGCCATGACATCCTTATAGACAAACACTGAGAATTTAAACTCAGCCATAAAGAGCTTAGTGCACTGTGTACTAGGAGCCTCATGAAGTGGGTTTCCATGTTCGAGCGGCTCATGATGCATAAAGCCAAGCCTCAGCTGATGCAGTGTAAAGCCATGACTGGACTCTGGAAACCTGTTCTTTGAAGTGCTGAATCACAGGGTTTGGGCTAGACCTCTAACTTCCAGTGAAGGGAATTTCTCATACTACAGATTATGCAGACATTTCAGCCATTTGGTCTCTTCCAATTTTGGACAAGGACCTTTGCTGTGCCTCCATGACTGTGCCCCTGTGCACAAAGGTCCATAAAGGCATGGCTAAATGCGTTTGGTGTGGAAAAACTCAAGTGGCCTGCACAGAGCCCATGCCCTCAATGCTGGTTGGTGGTAGAGCCAGGCCTTCTTGTCCATCGCCAGTGTCTGACATAACAAATGTTCTTTTGGCTGAAAGGGCACACATTCCCGAAGACACACTCCAGTCTTGTAGAAAGCCTTCCCAGAATGCCTTTAGAAAGCTCATAAAAGTGTGATGGTCAGTCCACTCACTTTGTTGCCATATATAGCGCAGCACCTTGACACTGACTGTGACATTCTGCTGACTGTGTTTTTGATTATCTTTGAAAATCTGAAATAAAGTTTTGACAATAGTTTTGAAGTTAAAAAAAAAAGTATTGTGACATATTGCAGTTCTACTAGCTTATATTTTGCTGTGGAGTCTATTATGACCTCAATTGATCTCCATGCAGGAGCTAAAAAGTTTGTTCAGTGAACTAAGATAGTGATAGAAAAGAGGATTGAAGTGCTAGAAAGCATGACATCCCTTGAGGCGTCTAAATGTAAACAGCAAAATCTCTGATGGTTTTTCATCTCTCAACTCAACATATAGGAGATACTAATATTAGAAGGCTTAAACAAGGAGGAGAAATAGTTTGATTCCCAGAGCGTCTGCCCTATTTCAGAGTAAACATCAACTCTCCCATGGCTTCTGAGATCAACACTCAACATATGGGAGATAACAGTTCATATCTGGCGTGCTGTCAGATGTGACGTCAGCATGGATCTGTATGGGAGATAATACGTTGGATAATTATATAAGACATTTTACATGTTCTCAACAGAGAGAAAGACAGCATTTCATTCCCACTGAAGCCAAAGAAGATACAAGCTGTGTAGAGATACTCTGAGGCACTTTATATAGAAGTGTCTTTCCACGAAAGCACACTTAAGATGCTTATTTAAATGAGCACCCCATAATACTAGTCAGATTAAATAATTAAAATAATTAATCATGTAATTATCACTTGAGTGCCTTTACCAAAATACAGCTGCAAATATTCACTTGAATTACTGTGTTGGAGGTTTATCTGTATTTGTCAATGAAGAGCTCTTTTTAACATTACTGGAATTTAGATATCTGTGGATATAAAGGATGTGAAAACCAGCTAACAGGTGTTTTTGGATCAGGCCACCACTCTCCCAGTCTTTTGTTGTTGCTCCTCTTTGAAATGTGTTGCTCCAGAAACCAAAACCCATTTGACAGTTCTCAGGTTTTTTAATCAATGAGAAGTGAGAATCTGGATTAAAAATTAAAACAATAACAATCATTTCTTTTGCTTATGCGACTTTGTGCCCCAAATGAGTGCAGCTCAATGCTTAAATCATTTGTCAGCGACCCACATTTCTGTATGTGGATGCACGGATTGGAGAAAGCCAGATATGAAAGCGAGCACTCATTAGAGGCTGCTGTGGGTTTCCCATAGGTCTCTTTCCACTCAAACATAAACAAATGCATCCAATAAAGCGTGTTTGTATTATGAGGAGCTATTGGTTTATTCTAGTAATTTTCTATCTGAACAGGAACAGAAAATCCCTGATGTTTTCCAGAATCAGAACTGAAACAGGTCTGTCATGGAGACGACCCCCCCCCCGAATGTGAAGCTTGAACTTGTACGTAAAGGAGCTGCTGCTGTTCAGCACAGAATACCTGCCAACATGAGCACTAACAAGAAATAATTCTGCCTTAGCCATCGTCCAGACATGATTGGGAGTGCTCTCATAATTTCAAACATTAGCAGCGTTTCTAAGTGTCACGACCAAATGTCACTCAGTGGACTGGAGTTCACTTCAGCAGAGACTAACGAATGGAAATCCGGAGGCTGGAGCCACTTACACATCTGAGGGACAGCTTGAAGTGTGCCCAGAACTAATGAGGCTTCAGTGTGTTTTTAATGCATAGATTAAGACGCAATAAAACTTGCCGGTGAGACAGAGAGAGAATGTGTGCAGGAGAAAGAGAGCGAGACCTTTCTTGTGTATTGATGATGCATAGCCCGCACTGACTGATTATCTTTATAACCACAGAGAGCATGATGCACCATGATTTTCTGATCCTGTCTTTTGAATATGAGAGCAGACAGTCGCTCTAACTTCTTACGCGTGTAACTAAACCAGATTTGCAAATCAGTCAGGACTTTAAACCTCTTTGAAACCCCTTTTAATTTCATGCTGATGCCATTTAGGGTTTCTGGTTTATGAGATTTTTTTTTTTGTAATTTGAAGCTTCCATTGTGCAATTTTGCCTATTGTAGCTTTCAAGGCATAATCGTGCCATGGCTGCAGACACACAGAGGCTCATTTCACAGAAAAAGCTTTACAGTGCTGGCAACATTCCTATCCAGCATGACTTACAATGAAGATGGAGGCAGCCATAATATCAGCTGGGACTGATGGTTCGAGGGTTTTTGAGGTTAGAGGCAGGCGATGTGCCCAGGGAAATGCCCTTCCTGGCTGAGGGCAGAAACTTACAGGGTTTTCTACTTTCACACCACGCTTGGTTACCATTTCTGTTGTTTACTTATTGATGTGGATTGATTTTTGCTGTGTTGTCTAGTGAAAGTAATGGGAGCTGAAGAGGAATTTGTACTATTTCAGTATTAGGAAGCAGCACCTTTTCACTCCTCACAGAGCAGAGCCACTGTTGACTGAGGACAGATGGTTGGTTTTTATCACTGACTGTAACTGTACTATTAAATTTAAAGGTAATCAAACTGAGGTAATAAAAGTGTAATATAAGATTGATGGGTTGTTTTGATGGTGGTTTGGATCTTAACTTAAAAAAAGAGTCTTACAGTACACAGGCCTGCTGACCCTTAAAAACAATGCCCCCTTCTGTCTGAAATCTGAACTGTGTTGTAAAGTTGTTTTTTGAAAGTTGATATTTCATCGATCTTTCTTCTGCGTATCTTGGCACAAACAAGTCTAAATATGCCAAGGACAACTGGAAAAGCGGCTGGTACAAGCCTATAACATGCAGACAGGCCTAATCAAATTTTATCTGGAAATAAGTCTGGGTTATGTGTTGAAGAGAACATTTGATTTCACAAAAGAACAAAAGCACTGAGTGAGAGAGGTGTTTTCAGCTCCAACTCAAAAGCAAATATGATTTCGCTGCTGGGATCACTGACCTCAAGAAGAATTTTAATGCTTTTCAACATCGAAGAAAACAGTATGCCCACCTTATACAACATTAAGCACAGCCAACAGCATTATACACCACTTAAACCATGCTGTATTCAAGCAGCACCTTACACAACTTTTAAACATTATGCACGCCCAACAGCTGTATTTATGGTAGTTCCATTTAATCAGTTATGGGTAATTCCGTGCCAAATCACCTGAAGGCTCCCAAAGGACCATGTCAGATTTGCTTCATAGTTTGTTTTTGTTTTTGTTTTGTTTTTTCATTTTAATGCCCTTGTAACTAATAATTACTGTGCACAGTTTCAGGCCAATATGTCCACTAGTTTCAGAGATATTAAGCCTTCAAAAAGGGGGCGTGGCCACCAGTGTTACAATCGAACATCCATAGTTTGATGGCTAATAACATCTGAACTGTTCACACTAAATGGTTTTCACACACAATAAAATAAGACTGCGTACACAGAAGGAGAGCTATGTATGTGACATATTTGCAGATTTATGGCATTCCAAATATGGCCTCCTGGAATGCATGTTTGTCCATGGTAGCACTTTTGGCTCTATATCTCCAGATTTAATGACACCAGATGTCTGATGAGAAATGTTATAGTACTATAAGGAAAACATGTTGTTTCTGTGACAAAGATTATACTTTCTCTTATATCGGCCTCTAAAAATGAAAAAAAAAAGCTTATCATATGTGAATTTTGAATGCTCATAGCAAAAATCTGACAAAGTTTACCAGAAAACAAATTAGATCAGTGAAAAGAGCAAGGTCTAATTGATATATGTACCAAATATGAAGTTGGTGCTTTAAGGCTTTATGACATGCCAAAATGCCTCAAAAACATGAACAAAATCTGAGATGGTCAGTCGGTCTTTCTCTAAAATCTGGTGATTAGCCACGGAATTACTCTTATGTTGGCCCATTTTAATACAGCAGCATAAAAAGAAATCCTGTTGTGCTGTTGTGCAAGGTCGCATTGCCACTGTCACCACAGTCTCACAAGTGTGAGAGACAGGCACAAGGCCCAGAGCAGCTGCACTACCGCTAACTTGCGAAAGCTATGCAACCAGTAGTGATGGAAGTATTCAGATCCTTTACTTATACATATGTAAGGACTTATAACGGAGTATCTCTGTTTGACACGAAAATTTTGTGCATTGAAAATGTTACTTAAGTAAAAGTATGTATGCTAAGTATCAAAAGTAAAAACACCCAATGGCCCCTGTGAATCTTTAAAGTAGTTGTCAAAAGTACAAGTACCTCAAATGCTTACAGTTATCTACTTGATTAAATGCATTTACATTCCAACAGCTCATTTGAGTTTCTTGCATGATAGAAAGACCAAAGACAAAAGATAAGTCTGGGCCCCCATGTCTAGAGGCCACACCTAAAATAAATTAGCTTAATGGGAATTTACAACACTACTGGCGTCAGCAGGACTCAGGTATGCCATGTCATTAACAACAATCTGGCTTGCTCTTACTGAAGTCAGAGGGTTGCTAATTGACAAAACTGTAGTGTAGCTCTGAAGACCTCAACTCTAAAATAATAACATGCCAGTGTAATGGAGTGCTCAGGACTGAGGTGTTCAAACTTCATCACTTAGGTTGTAAAATGGAGGTTTTCAATTTAAAGGACATTTAGCAATGAAATATGAGGACTTGAACTATAAGGAATCAAGTGGCTGACACAGCTTTCAATTTTGCTTTAAATGCTATCACTACTGCTATTGCTTCTACTGGTCTGCTAAACCTACCAATAGGCAATGGCCATACTCCAGCCTGTCTATGGCCTTATAAATGCTAATGTAATATCATATACTACAGTAGTCGGATGGTGATCCAACACAACTTTTCTTCCCACTCCCCTTGTTGCCCAGGTAGGTAGAGCACTTGTTCATCAATCGGAAGGTTGGTGGTTCGATCCCTGGCCCCTGTGTCAAAGTGTCCTTGGGCAAGATACTGAAGCCCAGATTGGGGTGATGGCTGTTCCATCAGTCTGTGAATGTACATCGCTTTGGATAAAAGCATCTGCTAAATGAAATTGTAGAATTGTAGGTTGGAGGTGCCATCGGCTGCTATGGACCCTCTTGCCTCTATTTGCATATTGACAGCAGCTGATTTTTCTGCATAGACTTGCCTGTACATGTCCTGTATCATCTCCAATTCCTCCTTTGTAAGGTGTTCAGTTGGGGATTGACAAGTGCTAAGATGGAAATGATAGTAGCTTCCATTTCCTCTAATGTCTTTAGCAGTGTCAGAGGAGCCCCATTGTGTTGTTACGTCTTGTTTCAGATGGAGTTCCTGTAATCCCATTTGCTGTTTTTAGAGGCAGCTTTAATGCTTCTTGCTTTGTTACTCATACATGGTGCCACTTTGTCTTTAATCCCCCACTCTCAAGCAACATGGTGGAGCTAAGCAGTTGAATTGTGTGCCTCTGCACTTGAGAGTCCTTTTCTTTAACACCTGTGTAAAAATCAGAGGAAACACTGTGCTGGGTGGCTATCATCCAATTTTGCCTATTTATCAGTGTTAAACTCCAGTCAGCAGTGTGACTGTAGTGAGGAGATGAACTGCTGCAGGAGGAGGAGGACAGACAACTATAGAGGTGAGCTCAGACAAAAAGACGTGTTAACACAGTCAAATGTAGCAGAGAGAAGTATCATGTCGTCACCATCCTGTGAAAACCTCAAACTTCATGAGCTAAAAAAAGCAGACATGTTTTCAGCTTTTGGAGATTGGAGAGCATTTTTCACATTATCAAATGTTGTTTTTCTTCTTCTTATTATTATTATTCTTATTATAGTTTTTCAGGGTTTTTTTCTCAGGGAAATTTGATCATGAACATAATCCACATCCCTAAAATGACTATATTAGGCTACCTGTTTAACTCTGTTTGTGGCAAAGATGCATTCACACAAATGTTAGCACAGAGTAAAAACATGAATTTGTTGAAGCTGTTGTCAAATCTAAAAAAAAATAATCCTCTCAGTCAATTGGCAGCTATGCTGATGATAGTATGGTGAACAAAATATTTTGCATTATCTATTCAAAGTCGTTCAAACCAAATTCAGTCAGATTAAGGCATGATGATTCTAATTCTTGCGTGTCTTATTTTCCTTGTAGAAAGGAAGACTATCTCTATAAACATAATTACAACAAACAACATCAAGCGTAATTAGAAATGTAAAAAAAAACAACAACAAAAAAAGGAATACTTAATCTGATCATTGCATTATGGAAAAAGAACTACCCGTATAAATAATTGCTAAAAGCAAATTCATATACTGTATTTACACAGCTGTCCAATGGTGACATATCAACCTTGAGCTAATTTGTGTAAAAAGGATCCAATTTTGTCTGAGATGTTAAGTGAGTACTCTTCACTTGCTTCCATGAGTACCAGTCTTTAGTCAAGTGTAATTGCAGAACACTTACAAGGACACTTTCAAGAGAGGCATAGGCAGCCTCCATATTCAACTATGTTAATCCACCATATTCATAATTATTATTGAGTAATTATGAGCAAGACTATCCATTGATTTTCTATTCTGATCCTCTTGGTTTGTTTCTCCAAAGACATTGGAAGATATTTTGTTCGTAATGAGAGTTCCAGTGGTAGATACACAAATTGTTACTACCGGAAAGTTTATATGGGATGTTTTTCCCAAAAAAGTGTTGGATTTCCCCATCCCCCTGTTGTAAAACCTCTTTCTTAAATTGTTTTTATAACTGCACAGAATTATTTTAAGTCCTCTGGAATTACACTACCTGGGACAATAACTAGCCCATCAGTTAAGATAAGATAACTTTTATTGATCCCCCTTAGGGGAAATTTACTTGTCATATACTTTTTGTGACATTTTATAATTGGCAACTTTCAGTACACCAAATCATAATTTGGTTTCAGACCAGACTACCTGGAAAACACTTCCAAAACCAGAGTGCAGTGATGTGCTTCAGTGTCTTTCCATTGTAATGACTCCCTGTTAGAATGATGAGTGCCTTCCTCTGTGCTGCTGTACCTTTATCTCAAAGGGACTGCACTAATAGCACCTTTAATGGACAGTTGATGAGCTAATGAGGGATATGATGTGAGCCAATTATCTTGTCCCTTTTTGCCCAGTAATGCCCATTCCTAATGGAGATTTGATGGGCTGAAGATTCATAAGATGTGGGCTTATTCTACTACTTTCATGTCTCTCTTAGATAATGTGTAACATACTATATATATCGCTTTAAATTAGTTGTCAAAGCTTGGTTTAACAGCACATGGTGCTACAAAAACTGCTCTGTCACAGTGACACTGTNAAAGAGGGTGTTGCTGCTGGCGTATAATGTTACCTGGAATATTTGTCTCTAATGTGTGTTGTGGCACAGAACTCTTGCAAAACAAAAAAATGTTTAAAGGTAACCTCAGTCATGAACTCGCCAAATAAAGTTTATTAAATGCCCAACCAGAAAAGAGAATACTGCCGGTGGATTACAAACTTCCTGTCTGACAGAAGGCAGCACATGAAGCTTAGGAAACTTGCCTGAGGCTCCTGAACCATCAGCACCAGATCACCTCGAGGCAGCAAACTTTCCCTTTTACTCTTCTCCCTGTACACTAAGAGATACACCTCCTGTCAACAGTCTGTCAAGCTTCTGAAGTTTTCTGATCATACCACCCATATTAGGCTCATTATGCTTGTTTCTATATTTATTTAATAATATTCCTTGGATGAGAATGTGAAAACAATGCAACAGCGTGAAAAGCGTTGGTCATAATGATGAAACTTAGAGAGACTTATCGCTGAAATCTGCAGCTCTCCTTAGCTTTACGAAGCTGAAAAGTGAATCTCAGCTCATTGTGGTTGCTTAGGAAACTGTTTACAGAGAAAACGCTCTACAAGCACACTGTATACTACCAGCACCATCAGCTGACGGACTCAGGTAAAGAGTAGGTGGTGAAAATAATGAAGTTTCCCTTGGAAGCTGGTAGGGACCAAAAACAGAGATAAAAGAGAGTGAATATTGGACTTTGATCAGGTGGATGTAAACAAGGTCTAAATAAATGCCTATGTTGTTCTGTAACTCTTGGATGTGTGAACAATTAAGCAACAAGTTAAAGACACAGGTGATTTCACTCCATATTCATTTATTTGAATTTATTCATCTCTCACAATTATTTATTCTTTTTACAAGTAGTCACTTGAACAAAAAATGTAGAATTTACCCTTAAAATGTATGTTGGGTCCCTATTACATTGTGTGCCCCTTTAAATGTGTCACAACGAGGTAAGAGTGCAACTATATATGAACTAGACTGTGGGTCTAAGAGTCATTCAAAGAAAGACATTATGATATAATACAGCAGCACCACGATGACCCCAATACTGCACCCGTATTGTTGTTACAAGAAGATAACCACTCAATCATAGCAGTGGCATGGGGACAGAGACAGAACAAGGCTGGGAGTCACTGAATGTGAGAGCGAGTGAAAAGGGAACAAGAGAGAAGAGATTAAAATTGAAAGCATGGGTGACTTTGCGTTGATGGTGTACAAGTTTGCCAAATTTGATGGACCATATGCTGTCGAAAATCCCCCAGACCATTACAACGAGTGTTTTCGCCAATCAATCATCCATGGTGTCTGTGAACTGTGGACAAACTTCATTCTTATTTTCGGACAAAATTGAGAGCGAGGGAGAGGTGATCAATGATTGAGGACACTATCCACGGTAGGGGGAAGATTACAGATGTCTTTCATCACTTATTGTTAGACATCAGCTGAGACAGCCAACAAATGCTGACTTTCTGTTCTGGGTCTCCCTTATGTCAGTTCTCAGCAGCCACTCAAAGACATCATCATAAACACCAATGTGAGACATGGAAGTCTATTTCCAGTCGGGTATCCAAAAAGGCTGAAAATGCAAGGACAGCAACACCTTATACACATCTCAATCTATCTATGAAATCAAAACATGTTGCTTTACATGAAAATGACATAATTGACCAAATTACTAAACAACAGTCACACTGTAAACCCGTTTAAGTTGACATTACTTAAAAAATCTGAGGAAACCAGTTGCCTTAAGAAAAAAAAGTACAATGGACTTAAAGCTTGAGTGCATTTAACTTAAAAGCTTGAGTTCAATACACTGAATGCCAAGTTGATTTAACTTAAAATCATCTGTAATATCAATTGCTTTGCACAGTGATTACACTTACTGTACTTTTCAGATAATAGTAGGAGATGTTTTTTTTTCAAGGTAAAAAAGATCTCCTAAAATTACTTTACTGAAAAAAGAAACTGAAGAATAATGCCTATTTTTTGTTGTTTATGTTATAGGGTTAGATGTGTAAAAAATTACATATGAATTTTATATTATAAGGAAGTTGAAAGACAACCTACCTTTGCTTGATGTAAAAGCTCGGCCAAAAGCTTGCCGGTGAGGCCTCTCTTCTTCTTGAACAGGCTAATCAGGCTTGGGGAAACACGGTCAGGCGCTTCAAAGAAGTCCTCTCTAAGATTTTTCCCCACCACTCTGCTGAAGTCGTAAAACACCTAAAAATAAAACAGAGCAAACCACGTATAAGTCCAGTCATAAGGCCAATACACATTACAAGTGTTGGGTCACACACTGTGAAAAACACTCCCAGATGTTTATACAGATTTTTACAGATTCACACTGAATTTTCCTATGTATCTATATGATCTGGATAGGTATCAAATACAATTCTGGAGGGCTAAAATAATTGTCAACAACTGGGAATTTTATGTATACATCTTGTGCATACTTTGCTGTCTGATTTTAAAATATATCCAGTGCCTATTACCTGCACCTTGACACATACAAAATTGTTAACAACCAAGAGGCTGGGTTGATGACAACTCAGACAGGCAGAGAGTAACAGGAATGCAGATACAGGTGCTCATAGTTGGTGATAGGAAGCAGAGGTCAGGATCAACTCACAGGCAGGCAGGCAATCAACATGCAGGGTCGACAACGGGAAATCAGGCAGGAAGATAACAGTGGAAAGTCTTGCATGTGGCAAAGAACAATCTGGCAAAGAACGAAAGATCCGGTGAGGTTTCAATACTGGTTTGATTGTGATTGGTTGCAGGTGAGAGCACAGGTGAACAGATGAGGTGGGAGTGGCTGACATGTGAAGTGAGAATAGCAGTATGGCAGGTAAAAACTGTGACAGATGTAAATGGGATATTATCTGATTTAAGATGGTGTTCCACAGGGGAGTGTTATGGGTCCTCTTTCCTTTTTTTTTTTTTTTTTGCAATATATCAACGATTAAAAGTCAGCATGCTCCAGTGATTTTGTTTATATGCACATTTGTGCTTTACTAGTCTCATGAGGATTAAACCATAGCCAGTCAACATTCTGCCATGATGGCTTTTCTGAATGTGATTGTTTGGCTGCACATCTGACAACATCTGTCTATCTAGCAAAAACAGCCTACGATATACTTTTTAGATCTAAAAGGACAATCAAACAGACCTCTGAGTTGACAAATAAAGCTGGGGAAATTTTACATCTAGTTACTGGTACTACTTGTAACTTTTACCAGTCTTGTTTATGTTAGCAGGGAAAGGTGGAGTTAGGTGACCTTTCAACTTTAAAGGTTGATTTGTCATTAAGGACATGGTTACAAGGTACAGATTGCATGTATACTTGGCTGAGGTCCGATCAAATGGTGAGTCTGACCACCTTCAATTGTAGTCTGGCTGATCTGGCCGCGTTCTGCTTTCATCTATGATCTCATTCTTTCAGTCACTACCTGTAGTTCTTGACAATAGTTGGGAAATTGAACAGAAAATGCTTTTCAACTCAGCTCTGCTTCTGCCACGCAAATCACTTCTCAGAGTTGGATGACCAGGGTGGACCATCTACGATTCAACCATTTGGCAGATCACCATGACCTTTCTTAGCCTGAATTTCCAAGACTATGGATTCATGGTCTAAACAATTTAGTGGAGTCAATAACCCATTTCAGACATGAAATATATAACATTGCTGTCCTTAGGTACCTGTTAAAGTGATGTCTTTTTCTCATTCTATTTTCAATGTTGATAATAGCTTTATTCAGCAGAAAGAGCCTCATGCTTGTGTGATATTTGGCAGAGAGAGAACAGCAGTGAGCTAAAAATGTTATACTAGCAAAGAAGAATACAGTGTTCTCTTTTCTCACAGGCTGCATCCCTGATGGATTTTAAAACTTATTTTGAGGCCTGTAAGCCACATACATACATTTCATCATTTAACATTAGTGAGTGACAGAACATTAAGTTGGGACCCTTGTTTAATTCTGAATTGCTTATATGCTGTTATGTTAAGTTGTTTGGTGGATATAGATTTTTTTTTTTTTTTTGTCCATTCAGTTGGTATTAATGAAAAGTAAAAAAAAGGTAGAGAGAGTGTAGATTCGATTATAACTGTGGTTGTGTGAGGGGGATTTTAACCTCTTGGTCGCTACGTGATACTGATCGAAGAAGAAATTCCTCAACACCTGAAAATTATCTCTTTCACAGCGAAAACTGATTCTGTACATATGAGATGTACATAAAAATGTTGTGGATGTTAACGCTGAATTGCCATCACATAAATGCTAAGCTGCGCATGTCTGAAAGGGGCTCATGGTCTACAACACATAAAACAAAACATCTATAACAAAACATCTACATCTAGACTTTATAGATGTTTTCATTATTTAAATAATGACCAATGGTACAATACCCCCAACAGTGTAAGTTCAACCTATCCCTTTAAGCTAAATAAATCTGCGAGTGATCCCATAATGAGGGGTGTGTATCCACAATGGAACTTTTCAATTTTGAATCAGTTAAATGGCAGAATTAATAGAGGCTATTAGAGAGTAGAAATTAAATCTGGGCACAAATTAACAAGTGGTTTTATTCCAATATATTGCACCTTGCTAATGGGATTATTTTCCATATCTTTAAATTCAATTTCACACCAGTGTATTATTGCTATAATATGCATGGGATCCTCAGATGTGGGCTGTTAAACATAAGAATAGAGACATTAATCTAAAAAGTAATTAGGTAATCAATCATCCGCTAAAGGGAAAAGGGGAAGAGGACTTAACGACAGGGCATGACCCCGAATGGACTGCACCACATGATGTGTGTTTGTGTGTGTGTGTATGAGCGTACCTTGCACCCATGGGAAAGGCTAGCTGAGAGAAATATGGTTGACCCAATAATGTACGCTGCAGCTAATTTAATGATGGTGTAGAGTTCAGCTACCCCATGCAGGGAACTGCGGGATTTTTTTCTTTGATGATGTTAAAGCTACTTTGCATATAGTGTGTGTATGAATGTGTGCATGTACTGCATGTGTGTAACATACATAAATGATGATGTATATATAGATATAAACATGTGTGTGTGCATGTTGTAGACTGTCATATTTTCCATTGAAGCCTGGCACCACATATGTTTCTTATATTTTGTCCTGCATGGCAAATTAAAAACTGGATCTCCAAAAACTTCCTGCTGTTCAATGGAAAATCTAAATCAGACATCATCTTGATTACCCCCCATGGACCCAATTCTAGCAGCATTAATAACCTCTCCTCTAGTGTGGGTGCCTTATCAAATAATGTTTGTAAAGAGGTTCGCAACCCAGGTGTTATCTTTGACTCTGACCTGTCCTTTGATTCTCAGGTGACTAAAGTAGTGTGGTCCTGCTTTGCCCAGCTGAGACAGCTCACTATGATCAGGTCATTCCTCTCCCCAGCAGACTGAGAAAAGGTCATACACGCTTTCATTTCCTCCAGACTTGACGACTGCACTTTATTCTGGCATCAGCAGGCGCAGTATTCAAAGACTGCAGACCTATAGCTGCAGTTTTAACACGCACCAAGAGGAGCAACCACATTACACCTCTCCTCTCAGGCCTTCACTTGCTGCCTGTGAGTTTTACAATTGATTTCAAGATTCTACTGCTTGTTTTCAAAGCCTTGGACGGTCTGGCTCCTGCCTATATCTGTGATTTATTGACTCCCTATAAGCCAGACTGATGCTTGAGATCCTCTGACAGGGGTCTACTAATGGTTCCAAAATCAAGACTTGTCCAGGCCCCTCAGCTGTGGAACTCCCTGCCTGAGGATCCGAGACAAGTAAACTCAGTATGCTCTTTTAAATCCTTCTTATAGCTCACTTTTATCATTTGGGCTTTCTTAGCTGATGTTCTCTATTTTATTTATTCATTTAATGTGTTTACATTGAAATGCTCTCGGTTTTAATAACTGCTAATTGCTGTATGTTTTTAATGCAAAGTACTTTGTGACTCTGTTTTTGAAAAATGCTATACAAATAAAGTTATTAATTTAATTCAGTTCTATAGCGCCAAATCACAACAAAAGTCATCTCAAGGTGCTTTACATACAGATAAGGTCTAGACCATACTCTTTATATTATTATTACAAACCATCTCTAAAGCGGTGTGTGGCACTTTAGGTTCATGGACACCAACTAACAGAGGTGACATTTGCAATCGTGCTTTAGTAGCACAACGTTATGCTGCATCACAGGCTTCTGGCAAGTGTGTGTGTGTGTGTGTGTGTGTGTGTGTGTGTGTGTGTGTGTGTGTGTGTGTGTGTTTGTCTGTTCGTGTATGTGTGTTGAAATTAATTCTCATTTTCATTTTCCCTTGTAATAAACAATAACAAGCTTTCATAATCTTCACAGCCAATGTTCCTACCCTTCCTCTAACTTCACAGCTGACACAAACAAACACACACATACCACAGTTTGCAGCAACAAAATGTTGTGATTAGCAGTAATAACAATATGGACATTCAGATTAATGACTACATAAATATGGAGAGACAAATTAAACATTTTGATCACACTAAACTTCTCTCTTTTAATCATACACAAAATCACACATCTGAAGGAGGGTAAGGTAATTGAGAAGTAATCTATGTGAGGGAGAGAGAGAGGGCTGTGTAACGTTATCTCTCTGGACAGACAGTTTTACCAATATCACATATCAGAATGTAGCACTATCGTCTATTTTTGTCTGCAATTGTCAGCAATCAGTAAATTTATTTTTCTGCCCTGGTCTTAAAAATGATGAAAATTTTTAACCTCTCAGTTCAGTCTTGTGAGCCTCTTCTTGTTTAGCTCGATGTTGCCTAGCAACACAAACTATAGAAATTCTGAGGCTCATGTGTTTAATGATATAAGTGAGATCAAATTAGTTGTATGTGTGAAGTAACCACTGATATTTGTCATTTGATCACACACTGTCTTTTGTTGATAAGTGGTCATGGTATAAGCAGAATAATGGCATCATTTTTTTTTCTGTTCCATGATTTAAATGAATGATGATTTTTTTTTTCAATGTGCAATCTGTAAAACTTTGTCAAATAAATGCTGTGGAGTAAAAAGTACAATATGGCCCTCTAAAATGAAGGGGAGTCAAGTATTTGTGGCCTAAAATGGAGCTGCTTCGGTAAAGTACAAGTAGCTCAAAATTATACTTGAATACATAACTGGCACAAACCACCAGTGATAGCACAATGCCAGCTGACTTAATAAGGGCCTTGGGCCAAGGTGTGTTGTGCTTTATTGCCTGACCTTGGAGATCTGTCTTGAAGATTCAAAATCCAGTTTACTGAACTTCATTATTATTAGTTTTGCGCTTCTATGTTTCTTTTTTCTCGGTCTTTTAACTTGATTACATAGTTGATAGAGATCAGACAGGGAATGTGTGGAAAGAGAAATGATAGATGACATGCATCAAAATGTTCTCTGCCAGATTTGAACCAGATGTGCTCCTGGTCCTTACATGACCATGTTGCAGCTAAATTAATGTTTAATGCAATTACCGCACAGCCGATCTGGGGCCAGATATTATTCCATCATAGAAAATCTGTACATACTGCACAGAGCGTGTGAAGAACGGGGGGTTAATAGGGGTCTAGCAGCTCCTTTTTTTTACATGGGATCTCCTGGCAGGCTATTTTAGTCCTGGGTATCGTGGCACAATATATTAATACCTTTAATAGACTAGTAGACTAGATGTGTTCAGTGTGATAAGTGTCCAGTAATGTTGCAAATCAAATGTGGCTTTCTGCTTTCTGAATAGGTGTAAAATCTCTCTTAGATTTGTTGATGTTTAGATATACATTTCTTAATAACTGATCACCACCCAAACATCATGTTTCGCAAGGATCTAAGATAATACCTTAAA
Source organism: Centropyge bicolor (assembly GCA_037975185.1). Classification (NCBI taxonomy): domain Eukaryota; kingdom Metazoa; phylum Chordata; class Actinopteri; family Pomacanthidae; genus Centropyge; species Centropyge bicolor. The sequence goes on from JBBMOC010000002.1 coordinate 11,395,621, forward strand.
TCTTAATACATTTTGCTTAGCTCTTCTCTTCTCACTGAATTGTCTAACATTACATTTGTTTTCAGAGAGTTTGGTTATCTTTTAATGGTTTGGCCTCAGTATTTGGTAGGTAGTCACTGCAATTACAAGTGTGTGTGTGTGTGTGTGTGTGTGTGTGTGTGTGTGTGTGTGTGTGTGTGTGTGTGTTCATCTTAAACAGCCATCTGAAATTAAGTGTCAGTGTCTTGGTGTTGCCAGCAGAGTGGCCCAGATATATCTCTATTTTTTTCTATGGGAATGGATGACTCACTGCTGTGATGAATGGTGTGTGTGTGTGTGTGTGTGTGTGTGTGTGTGTGTGTGTGTGTGTGTGAGAGAGAGAGAGAGAGAGAGAGAGAGAGAGAGAGAGAGCGAGAGAGAGAAAATCCAGACGCAAGTCAGCCCAAAATATGTTATGTCGCTGTGCATTATATGACTATATGTATTGTATATAAATATACTGTAAATCATAAGCCTTTACATTGCAAACATGTTTGTGTGTGTTTAACACAAGATTTTAGCACAAGATAAGTTTCTCTGCTTTCATCTGTTGACACATTTCTGAGTTTCAGGTGATTTTTAGGTTGTTTGCTAATGGAACAGATTTGCTTTTAACTTTACCTCTAACCAATTCAGCTGTCTGCACCGGCTGCATAATGGCTCTCACTTTCTGAGTGTAACTGCAACTTGAAGCACTCATAATTTATTATGTATGGGGCTGTGAGCCAGAGCTTGAATCAAGTCCAAGTCAAGTCTTCAGTCTCATGTCTGTAAAGTGCAAATCTCAAGTGTTGGTCCAAGTAAAGCTTCAGGTCTGCGAGGGGCTAGTCAAAGTGAAGAGTACATTTAGAAAAGCACTTATCTCTGTTTTTATAGATTTTCATATATCATGTTTTTTGTTATGCTCTCAAGGGAATTTCAGGCAAACTAGACAAGAATAAATAGACAAAGTGCTGAAATTTACAACAAATTAGTCAGCAGTGTTGCACATTTAACACATTATACTTTAAACATACATGAATGTGACAATATTTTCACCTGCAGAGTTTATAAAAGACTTAAGCCATCTTAAGAGCTACAACAGTAGTGGACCAGACAAGCCAGAATTCACAATCTATAACTGCAGGGGGGAAAAACAACATATTTTTTTTGTAAACTACAACACAGTACATATTAAGTTAACATTTTGTGATCAATCTTCAAGTCTCCTCTTTCCTCAGGTGACTAATGGACTTTAAACAGAGTGCAGTCATATGCTAAAGATAAGGACTTTTCTCATTCCCACTATGTGAATATTAATTGTTAAAATCTTTTCTTTAATCTTTCTTTTTAATAACCTTTTACATATAATTTAACATTCATATACACAATGAAAGAAGGTCATTTTTTATACAGCTAAAGGTGCAGTGCTTGGATTCGGTAAAGACAGATTTAGTTGAGGATTTTTTGGGACCGAACTGTCAAAAAATGTGGAACGCAATTACATTTAATGGTTGACTCTGTGGCTGGCCCAACTGGCTATAAATTACATACAGAGATCTCTGGCTCTGATTTTGTGGGAAAATCACCTCAAGTTCTGAAAGCTTTATAAAAATAAAACTTTATTGAATCGCATTAGCTTGTTCCAACTTGTACATAATCCACAGATAAATTGAAAAGGAAATTGGTTACTCTGAATCACATATTCCTCTAGTAGGAGGATGCCCCCTCAGACCCCCATAAAAATAGCTTGTTTCAATAGACAATACACAAATTAAAATGCTTTAACAGTCTAAAACTTTCAGTAATATGAAAAAGCAGCTCTACTGATAACTAAAGGTATTTGAATATAATGATAACGTAAAAGTAGGAACTAGCGCATAAATAAGTGTAATTTGTGTGTCAGAATCATCAGTTAGTAAACAGATGATGTGCTGCAGACAAAAAAACTACTGAGCTACTCCTTTGTGTGTTCTGACTAATTGTGTGATGAAGGGTTGATTCTCTCTTGAATTCAGAGTTTTCTCCATTTCATTCTGGAGCCAGCAGCAGCAACTGAAAATGTGCATTAGATTGTTGGAGACATTATGTTATTAATTATTTATGACAGTCTGGTAGAGCTCCAAAAGGCAAAAAGTACATTCAGAACAGCATTTTATAATATTTATGGGGCACCAAGTCGAGTCTTCAGGCATTCAGGTCTCAAGTAAGTTGTCCAAGTCGAGACTGACTTGAGTTCAAGTCACAAGTCTCCTGCTCTGCTGTCAGCTCTCTTAAAGCTCATCTATAATGGCTGTGTGTGACAGGACCACTGTGGATGAACAGGTGCAGTATATAAACTGATGAAAGGCGGTCATGGAGAAAGAACTTACCTTAACATGTTTCCTCACACTCCAGATCAGGGGTCACCAACTATATTTGCCAGAGGGCCAGAATTTTAACGGACAGTCACCTTGGGGGCCAGACCCTCAAATAAAAATCAAATACAAATCAAATTTTGGCGTAACATTATTATTTGATGTTTATTGTTTATATTTTTTTCCCATTTCATTACAAAACTGAAGGCATTTTAGCCTTTATGAGTCAGGCTCCTATCACCTATACCACAGTCAACCACCAGGAGTGATAGAGATATTTTGCCTCAACTCAATTGAGTCAACTTTATTTAAAGAGCACTTGAAAAACAAACACCACGGAAGTGATAGGAAAATACCTCTTAACACAGGTAAAATGGCCCTGAAACGAAAAGTTGATGTGGAAAACAGACCCTTTAATGATGACTGGTCTGAAAAGTACACATTTATCATGCCAACCTTCCGAAATGCGTCACCTGTATTGTTACTACTTTAATAGTGTGGACCACATGATATTTTCTCTTTGATCCTCATAATTGTGGAATCCAGTTGCGGGCTGGATTGGATGGTTCGGCGGGCCAGATTCGGCCCACGGGCCGCCGGTTGATGATCACTGCTCTAGATCATGTTCTTTAGTCATGTGAACCCTCATGTCTGATCAGTTTTCTGAGTAATTTACCACATTTCACATTTCTGACACATTTTTTCCTCCTTCAGCTTATCTCCAGATTGCATTGTAATACCCCCAGCTCCAACATGTGGCTTTTCCACTTCAAACTGTCCACACATGGAACTAAATCAGTTCATCTGTCTGGTTATTTCAGACCCAGGTGAAACTGCTCATATTTCCAGGCCTGACGCCTGTGCTTAGACTCCTTTGACACCTGCAATATTTATCACACACTTTTCTCCATCTTAATATTTGATGTTTCCTTAATTCCCCACAATGATGTGAGCTTTCAGAAGTTGCCAGGTAGTTTGCTAAGCGGCTGTGAATAATTGAAAAAGGGGGATCGGAATGAAGTCTCCCACTTTCCTTTTGTCTTTTGTTCGTTCTGTTTTCAGTAAAGTACTGCACTTCCTTTGTACACAACAAGTTTCATATTCTTTTTATACATTGACAACGTTTGTTCTACAGTCATTGTTTATGCATTCAAAACTACTAGAATGCATCAAAGTAGTTAAGAATTGCTATTAATGACAATGATAATGCAGTGAGACACATAGAAACACACAGAACTGAAAACACTTTACGGTTATCTGCCTAAATGCACAAACTCTTTGCTGCACACTCTCTCCCACTTGCATGTACAAATGAATATGCATATAGAGTCTGCACCCAGTCATTAGTCACACAGAAAGGTATATTCATGTGCATTTATGAGAAAATACAAGACATTTATTGATACGCCGTACGTGTTGTTGTACCATTTTTGTAAGGCTGTTCAGTTCTTAAAAGCCAGTGACCGACCTTATCTTTGTACATGATTTTCCATCTATGATGTTGAATATAAAATGCTTAAAACTCTATTTAACCCTGCCTGCCCCTCGAAAATGCACCTGGATATACTGCGCCACCTGCATGGTTCATGTCACACTATGAGAATTACATGATTGTTCAATTGAATCACCTATTTTTTATTTATTTAGTTAGTTAGTTTTAACTCTTTCCTTAAATGGTGACCGTTTTTCACATTGATAGAAAGAATATAATACAAACAACTAATTTACTATTTACATCTGAAATAGTTTGGCATAAAATAATTGTGGCAGGAGGCAGTTTCACTCCCTGCCGCTGCGCGGCACTGCACTGTGGTTTTGGCAGCGCTAATTGCTGGGCGGCGCTACGCACGCATATATATATCTTCAGGTGCGGGGCGTGACCTCTCTCTCTCTTCCGGGTTACTTCCGTGGCCATTGTGAGCCACGGCTGTGTGTGTGCGGGTCGCAGGATCGTGTCGGCCGTCAAGGCGCACGTCACATCTGCGATCTCCATATCCAGGTATGACTCTTGCCTGTCTTTCATTCATTACTATATCTTGGTATTGGCGTAACAAGCTGCCTATCTGTGTAGTGTGCTGTCGGCGTCTGGGGCAGTTAGCACAGGGGGCTCCGCTGGAGACTGGGGAGTGCGGCACCTAGTACTGAGGTAGGTCGGCATTGTCCGCCTTGATGCTTTTGCTGCCAGTTCCCGGCTGATTGTAGTTTTTGCACTGCAGGGTAATCGAGCTGCAGTCTGTGTCCCTTCCTCCGGCTGTCCTGGGTCCACGTCGTGCCCGCTGAGTGGAAGCGCATCCGGCGAACCGCCGCCGCACACTCCAATCAGCTGTTTTGGCTCTGCTATTTTCTCTTCACTTCGCTCTTTGCTGATTTTAATTCACAATTTTAACATTTTAACATCGGCTCGCTTGTGTCTGGTACTGTTTTAATCTCTAGCTCTGTGTTACTCATCCCGACTCCCGGCGGCTCCGCGCCGGTGTAAGCCCGCCGTGGTTTATCTGTGCGCATGGATGCCAGGCATGCGCGGTTGGATTGTTAAACCTGTGGCTTCGGGGACTGGACATTGAACTGCGCCCGTAGACTTGCTCACAGAGCGTAAACAGACTTTTGGACAGCTGAGCCGATATTTTAATTGTCCATTAATTTTGTGCTAGTTTTGTATTAATTTGCTTTTCTTATTGATTTGTTTCTTCATGTGTTTTGTGCTTGTGTTCTTTTGGTTTATTAATTAGTTTTTCTTTATAGTCCACCTCCTCTCCGAATTATATGTTGTGATATTAATTTTATTCTCTTGTTTGCCAGGTACAGCAGGCTTCCGGCGGCAGATATCCCTGGTGGTGGTGCCTTTTCCACATTTCAGTTTGGTGTGCAGTGTCACGGGTGATTTGTTTCAGGACCCCTTTTTCCCTGTTTTGGTTCCCTGCCGCTCTGGTAAGCCCTGCCCTGGCCCCCCCTTTTCTTAGTAGTTATTTTGTGTTATGATTTGGAGGAGTTGAGGTGTGGCCTTTTTCTTTTGTTTACTTAATTTACTTGCTTTATTCAGTTGGTTATTTATTCCATTGTTTCTTATTTGTTAATAAAGTTTTCCTTGATTTGCAAGCCTAAATACGTCTCTCGCCTCTGATATTAATTCGAACCTGTGTGTCTTGATGTATAAAAGTAGTTGTTAATCCTTCCTGAGGGGGAGTGTGCCTCAGGTGGCGTTGTCGCAATCTCTAATACCGCTCCTGCTACATAATGAAATGATAAAACTTCCATCACCATTCCATCCACCATTTTGTTGAGGCCCCCACAGTGTTGCATGACAGAGGAAAAAAAAAAAAACTCTTGTCACTATTTGTTTTCTTGTCCAGGGAAGCGTAAGTGACCCTGATCATTATTGGATTATTGAGCTTGAAATATTTTGGGGGCCCTCTGCACTTTACTCAGTGGTTACATTGAATAGCTTTAAACTGTGATTTGATCAACAATAAGTTCAGCTGATACTCTGTATATTCCATAATATTCCAAAAATGCTCACCACACAAAATAGCATGTCTTTGTATAGAGTAGCCCTCCGAGCCATCATATAAAGTCATAATTGTTATGTACTGCTTGACGAGTGCTGGGACTACAGTCACACAGTCGGTGACACTGAGATAAGAAAGACAAACAGAAAGGATGACCCATACAGTCAGAGCAGACACATTTAGCCATCATCAATGGCAACAATCATAAGAGCAACATACTGTCTTCTCAGTCGGGTGCAGCTATGTGCCGGCTACAAGAAACAAATGTCTATGTTCATAAAATTATTTGAATTCAAAACTGTTAAATGATTGAGATAACATTCACAAAGTATGGTCCCTCCTGTGGATTTTCCCTCTCTTATTTCAAAAAATGAATAATATGTTCAGACATTTTCCAGGTCTCTGCAATATTAAAGTCGTTTCCCTGCTGGGTTTATGAATTTGCTCAATCCACCTTTCTCTGCTCCGCTCTCCTTCAAATCTAATCACATTTGGTCAAACCAAGTTTTGTCCTTGCATATTACTTCAAGCAGAGTGCACTAACATTATTAACCTTCCCTGTGCCCCTATTAACCATTTCCTTTAAATCCTAAAAACGTGGTTCAGGGAGAAGGTCAGAGGTCAACCTCTTCTGGATTCCAGCATGATAAGACTAATTACAGTTCTCTGTATGGAGAGGGGAATAGTCACAACTTGATGATTTGGTTCACATAGGTGCATTTTTACCCTTTTAGAAAAAAATGTGAGTATATACAGTCAGGTCCATAAATATTTGGACATTGACACAATTTTCAGTATTTCGTCTCTGTACACCACCACAATTTGAAATGAAACAATGAAGACGTGCTTTCAGTGCAGACTTTAGCTTTAATTTGAGGGTATTTACAACCAAATCAGGTGAACGGTGTAGGAATTACAACACACACACACACACATGTGCCCTCTGACTGTATATATACAAATTCAGGCAAAGGGGCACAGTCACATGTAAACAGAATAATAGAACTAAAACTGACTCCATGATTGACACAACATCATCAGTTCAACAAACTGGCTCTCTTCTAAAGATCAAAATAGATAAAGCTGTAGCCATTCTCATTGATTACTACTAGTACATTACTTTTGTTGGGACAATGGTTTACATGGCATCAATATTCGTATAGAATTTAACTAGCATTAAATTCATCTCAGTGCACAACTCTTTGAAAACAGGAAATTATTTTTTAGCTTACCAAATATACTGAACTGAAAATTTGGAACCCTTTCTAATTAAATTAATAAGTACAACAGACGTTACCATTACAACAGCTAATAAAGGTTGCAACATTTTGAGTTCTGGACAGCAGATGTTGGCAGCCTTCACTCCCGTGCAACATCAAATAGACAAGCACATATGCTTAAAAGAAAAAGAGAATACAGGCAATATTTAACCTAACTAAATAAGATAAGCCTTTATTCGTCCCACAGTGGGGAAATTCACAAGGAGCAATAAAAAACAACGTGCAGTGTGTGTGTTTGTGTCTGAGGGTGTGCACGTGTGTTGTACAGGTGTGAGCCAGTGGAATGAATGCGTCTACGTAATGGCAATCCCACGCTGCTAAATATCACCTAAGAGTCATTGTTCACTATCAACGACATTGGAACTTCACGTCTAACCGAACCCCTGGCCCCAGATGTGCAGTGTGGTGAAATGGCAACATGGGATGATGGTCCAGCAGTTTAGTTCAGTTCAATATATGAATTTACACACTAGGCACTAATAAATGCCTCACTTATTCATTCTGCAGTTAGATTTAGTCAACAATGACAATTACTACAACATTAAATGCCTCGTCTTGTTATCAAGAAGCAATCAGTTTACTATGTTAAAACATTCTTTTGTTTAAATTGTGAATTTCAGAAAACGTTGGTCTGTGGAAGTTGCAGACTGTTGATTGGCTGGATGGGAAAAGACTGCAGGGTGATACTATTTAAGGATAAACACTGTATAAATGTTGGTATGAGATAGCAACAAATGCTAATTTGTTACTTTGCTAACTAATTCATTCAAAATTTACAATGTGGCCAGATGACGGTGGTCAGGAGAGTAGCACAAAGAAAAGCCTTCCAGTTCTTCTCGGCGTGCCATAGCTCAGCTCATGGCTGTAGCTCAGGAGGTAGAGCTAAAGTTGTCCATCATTCGGAAGGTTGGTGGTTTGATTCCTGCAGTATATGTGTGTCTATATAAGTGTCCTTGTCCTTGGGCAAGATACTGAACCCCAAACTGCCCCTGATGGCTGTTCCATCGGCATGTGAATGTACGTCACTTTGGACAAAAGCGAAAATTGAAATTAAATCTCTGCAGTGAGGAGACAAAGGAGTGGTTGCAACATTACCATCAACAAGCTGATTAGTCGATGCAGGGGGGTCACTGATGGCTCCTTCACAGCCAAGGCACACACACACTCCCAAAGTTACACACATCAGATTATTGTGCTCCTTCTCGCCTTTTCTGAATATCGTCAGTCTTCTTTCCTCATACTCACCAGCAATATCTCAAAATGACTTGGCCTCTGCTGATAGTGGCACGCCGCATCTGATCTGAGTGTCAAGCAGGTTGCACAGCTACCACCTGTATCTCCAAATACACAAATCTTCAGGGCTCTGTCTCTCTGATGCCTTGATACATATGCAGCGATAACCATCCCGCTTCTTGTAATCCTGAGGGAGCTTAACTCTCCACGTATTGCTCCTACAAGCTTTCCAACCCTGTGGATGCTTGAAATTTCTGTCTGCTTGTGTCTATCATGACAACAATAGAAGTCTTCTTGTTTCTATTCTTTTTTTCTTTCCGTTTCTTTTCTTTGTCAAAGCTGTCAAACTGCCTCCTAGATCCCATCCCAACCAGGCTACTTAAGGAAGTTTTACCTATTGTTAACACGTCATATATCTAACCTTCCCTTTATCCTTGAGAAAGTAGTCGCTAACCAGCTGTGTGACCATCTACAGAACAATAGTCTCTTTGGGGAATTTCAATCAGGATTTAGAGTTCATCATAACACAGAAACAGCTCTTTTGAAAGTAACCAATGACCTTCTTATTGCTTCAGACAGAAGACTTGTCTCTGTCCTCATCTTGTTAGATCTTTGAGATTGAGAATTGAGAAATTTAATTGGAATTAAAAGAACTGCGCTAAGCTGGTTTAGGTCCTATTTATCAGACCAATCTCAGTGTGTAATTGTCAATAATGAATCTTCGATACACTCTAATTTTAATTATGGTGTTCCACAAGGCTCTGTGCTTGTACAAATCCTGTTCACCCAAATATGCTTCCCCAAGGGAACATTATCAGGAAATACTCCATCAGACGATACCCTATTATATCTGTCAATTAACTCAGATGAAACCAACCAATCACCTAAACTTCAGGCATGCCTTGGTGAAGTAAAAACTTGGATGACCTGCAATTTCCTCAATGTGCATTTTTGCTATTGTCACTATTGACACACCTGTGGATTGTAGTATTGGCATCTGCCATTGGCTGTCCATCCACTGAGCTTGGTTCCGTCCAAGGTTTAAGCCTTTTAAAAGGAAGGTGCTTGGTGGCTTGATGTGACTTTTGTTGTGGTTTGGTTTTTTGACTTAAATAACCTCTTCTCATCCTTTTATCTTCAAATCCACTTGTGTCATAATTTCAAATTTTGCTCTTTGCTCCAATGCCATTTCTGCCATCTTTTTCTTCTTCTTGGGAATTTCACTGTTGTGGGAATAATAAAGTAATATCTTATATTGTTTTAGTTTTATGTGGCTTGCGATCAATCACTCTACAAATCATCCCTGTATCCAGCACATGTGCCATCTGTTGGCCATTAATAATTACTGCTAATTGCAATTGTATAAACAAATTGTACAATAGCCACTGAACACATGAATTAAATATTGCACAGACACATTTACACAGTTGAAATGACACACTGACATATAAAGTTAACAGAAAAGAAAAAATAAATCAGCTAAGCCAATCCTTTTAGGCCTTATAGGCCTTCCCAAAAAACTTTAGAGATATGTACATCAAGTCTTTAAATTCTCCTTCACCTGCAATCTTTCTTGGGAGACAGAGACAGAGGCTGCATGTTGATATATAGGGGATATTGTGTGTCCCTACCTCCCGCTCATAAAGCTCTATGCTGTATGACTGCTCGAACCCCAGGGGTGGGAGGCTGTCAACCCCAATGACAAACACCAACACTTCCTCATATGTGATGTCAACTTCCCCATCTAGTGACATATGGTAGGGTCCAAAAGTCTGAGACCTTATTGAAAATTGTTCACGTGAAACTGGAAATAATCAGAAGGTTTTGAGGATACGGGAACTTTTATAAACACAAAAAGCTATAACATGTGAAATGAGGAAGGAATATTTAACCCTCCTATTATCCTTGGGGTCAATTTGACCCCAATCAATGTTTATCATTCAAAAAATAATTGTTGCCTTTTTTTGTTTGACTTCATATTTCATGACTTTTTCCTAATTTGATTGGTACAATTGATTAAGCATAAAATTATCATGATGATATTTTTTGGGGGTGGGGTGGGGGTGGGGGAGTCACCAGCATCAACCAATATAGATCATTCTTTGAGAATCATGAATTTGCCCCCCAAATTAGAAAAGATTTGGATGAAAGATTTTCAATATACACTAACTCTAAAACTGAAAGTTTGACCTGATGGTGGCGCTGCAGGAAAGGTCATATCATCACCAAAACCAACAGGGTTTGTACTCTTGTGGTCACTAAGGTTGTCAGTAAATTTGAGAAGATTTGGAAGAAAACCTTTCAAGATAAATTAATTCCAATTTTGGCCTGTTGGGTCTGTTTGTCCCGATGGTGGCGCTAGAGGAAAGGTCAAGATTTCATTATCAAGGGGTTATTTATGTTTTCAACAAATATACAAAGTGGCTGACACAAAAAATGGTCAATAATAATCTGCAAATCATTTTTTTGGAGGGAAATATTGAAAATTGACCCCATGGGTGAAAAGTGTTAGTAATATTTGAGGAGAATAGGAGGGTTAAGATTCGGCATTGTGGTATTGACTAACTGAACTCTGTAGTACAAAAGGTAAGATTTCCTGGAGTTGTATCTCTTCCATGAAGCATGTGTTCAGATGACACTCAGGTGGATTTGATCTACTCATCAGAGGCTTGTTCAAGTAGCTTAATAAACAGCCAGTTCATCTGTAGGAAAAATAAGTGTGCCTCAGGTTTCCAGCTGATCAAGTGTCGCATTTTCATTCTGAGCAAAGACATAAAAAAAAGTCACTCCGTCTAAGAGTCATTAGCCAGTTTGTGAAAAAGCACAGAGAAGAAAGACCAAACAGAAAAAGGTGATTCAAACGCTTAAGTGAGGAAAAGACTCACTTTGCCTTAGAAATGTACTACAGCAAAAGTGTTCACAAAGAAGTTACTGAATAGAGATGGTGATGGGAAATGGTGGTGACATTCAGGGCGGTGGATTACATTTGTACAAGACACTTTACAGGTACATGTTAGCACTTTGCTGGCTTTTAAATAGAATTACAGACAGACTTTGTTGTTTCCAGCCAAGTTTTATGTACATGAATTCTATTAACCTTGTAACAGTGAACCAAAAGCTTTCGTCTGAAATTCAGACTCCAGCTTAAAAAGAATATCAGATGCCATAATACTGGAATGCTTTTATGATTACAAGTGCGAGTGCATGTGCACAGTACTAACCCGATACCTGATAGTGATATCAGTATCGTTACCACTATCCAGCATCATATAGCAATATTACCACTTGAGTCAACCAGTAAATGCAGTTAGAGGAGTCAATTGAGAATTCCAGCCTGTAAAACATTTAACAAGAGAATTGTGTGGAGAAAACAGATGTGCTTACAAAGAGATATGTTCAGAGTTATACATAGTTTGGTGCAGTATACTCATGGGAATTTTCTCATATTTTGTATTCAGTATGAAAGTGAAGTGTTGAAGGTTAGAGCAGAACTACAGTGTCTGTTAAGGGGATCACAGCCCAGCCCACTGTACAGCAGAGCTGATCTACCTTAAGTTAACACTAAACAATGATATGATATTGATGATGTGTTGTCCCAGTCAGGACCTGAGAGTGTTTGTGCTTAGACTGTAATAAAAATTATGATGCTATCAGATCTGCAGAGCTACATTGTTACATCTTTTATTCCTGTGCCCTTCTGAAGCAGTGAATGTGATTGTGGAGGTCATGCATTGTTTTGGCTTGTAATAAAATATTCTATTAATCTGGCCTCTGCTTTTTTTTTTTTTTTTTTTAATAGTGTCTGCAAGTTATTGTTTTAAAGTGTCTTGCATTAAACTTGACAGCTGTAAGGACTTACAATCTTCAGTTGGCCATACATTTCAAAAATGTACTTCAACGTTTACTTTTATTATCAAATTCATCTTTTGAATTAGTATCAATTATGTCAGTTATAGTCTGTCTGTGTAATAGGAAGATAACTGTATCTAAAATGTTGTGTTCTTCTTTTTACAGTCTGCAAGCCATGGGTGAGTGTTTCCTGCTCATGACTTATCTGAGGTCAGGTCTGATGCGGACAGATCTGGCCCACAGATTCAAAATGGTGAGCTTCATCGTTACAACATGGATTTGTACTTGTACACTGGTAATAAGCAGTAGAGACCTCTGTGGCAGCTCTGTCAG